>NDXZ01015694.1:3292-13842 GCA_003055125.1 Paykullia maculata
AATAATATTTTTGCTGTGTAAAGTAGATTCACTTTATTGCGAATTGGCATTATTACCATCATTGACACTATTGGCAGCATTTAGTGCAGCAGCTGATACTTCTTTCATCGATTCAACTTTAGCTACTATTTTGAGAGCCGGTCCCAATTTCATGCCCATGGCATTGACCAAATGATTTTCTTTGAGTAGTAATAAGGCCTGGCCATCAATTTCCTGTTGTTCAAAATCGTCAACATAATCGCAACAGCCTGGCAGATTCTTAATAAATTCACACACATCCGACACCGTCCAATTGCCCATTTGTGGCTGTTGTTCTGCGGCAGCTGCTGCCGCCGCAACCACTGGAGCTAAGGAAGCAATTTCATTTGCTGCTGCTGATAATGTTTGGACAGAAGATTGTTGTTGAGTTGCTGTTGTTACAATTGGCAGACTTTGCAATAAATTATTATCAGTTTGCATTCTATCCATTAAGCAACCAGCAGCGCCTACTGACACACCCTTGGCAGATGCTGTAGACAGAGAATTGTTCATATCCATATTATTGATACTGTTGTTTAGATGATTGGTGTTGTTGGAATCGTTTATATTGATGTTGCCATTGTTCATTACTTCAGCTTGTTGTGTTTGCTGCTGTTGTTGTTGCTGAGATTGTGTTACCTGGTCGCCAATAGAAGATTTAGACTGACGAGCACATGCCGGTGAACAAAAACGTTTCTTTTTCAGTTTAGTTTTATGTTCCGGCTTGCCACATTGTTCACATGCCACCATATCGGATGGCAAAGGACTTGCTGACAAATTATTGTTGTTGTTAATAGTATTGATAACATCATCCAAAGCCTGTTTCTTTTCTGTAAAGGAACCAAAAACAAACGAGAAAAATATTAAAAATGGTTTTTAAGATTTCCACGAATATTTGCGTTGGTATGGAAATAAAAATACATTTTTAATAAACGTCCTAAATTTTAAAAAAATATTCCTTAACATCTGCCTCAACATAATATTTTCTAATTCACAGATTAAACAAATTTTAATTCCAAAACCTTCAAACGATTTAATAAAACTTTACAAAAAGCTAAAAAACTGCACTTTTGCACAGACGACAATAGATGTAATGGATGTTCTGTTTTAATGCCAGAAAGCAATGCTAAGACTGAGAGATAATTTGGCCGAATTAAAGAATGGGCATGAAACGGGAGAAGCTTAATGGGTTAGGCAAATGTTGTGTTTGATATACCTATTTGCAATTTATTTTCTTAACTTTATTGGGAGGCGATTATTCCGGCCTTTAGGGACCTGAGAGTCAGGTACTTTGTGGTTGAAAATTTTAGCCTAGAAGACGGACTTTTTAGGAAAAATTGACTCTGAAGGCAAGAAAATCTTTTAAAATTTTCATTCTAAGGTTTTAAGTTTACGCATTTCACTGGTGCTTATACCAGCTCATCGCCAGGACATACTTTTCTTGTGTTAATAAATACATAAAAGTTTTTTGATAAATAAGTTTTCTAGTTATGTAAAATCTAGAATAAAATTATATTTATTACAAATTATCCAAATTGATGTAAATAATTGGGAGATAATTTTTAACTTACGTGGTAATTCGTCATTGTCATCTTTGTCCGTATAACGTTTACGTGTCACTGGGAAAGGCTCATTTGCTTCTTGTATTATGAAACCATCAATGACATGAGTTAAAACGTTTGGTTTGATCATGGCTTTCGGCAGATCCTTTTCAATCTTAACAGTTGTAGCACCAGGTGTAGATTTTGGAGGTGGACCATTGACCTTAGTACTTACGGGAGTGCTGCCATTAGTAGTATTAGTACTTGTTGTATTGGACGTACTAAAAGTACTAGAAGTGGTGGTGTTTGTATAAGTTGTAGTTATGGATGTGGTGCAACTGGTCGAGGAGGTTGTAGTTACTGCTGTTAAGCATGGCAGTGATTCATCTGGTAAGGATGAGGCAATAGATGAATTTTGTGTAGACGATTTTTCGTTTTCATTCGAAACGCTTTGCGGCATGTTAGAAGATTTTTGAGTTTTGGAAGGCGAAGAAGAATTGATATTTTCGGGCGTTTTAGTATTGGAAGCCACAGAGCTTGTGTTGGCTTGTTTGTTGGCCACAGGTGGCAATGGTTCACTGGAAGCTTCAGTAATATCCATCGGTTGTACGGCCATTTGTGGCGGTTCTGTCGCTGTAACGTTTGTTGCAGTTTGATGTTGTGATGCTGTTATATTTGTTGTTGTTGCATTATTACTGTTGATCATAGAAGTGGAAAGTGTTGTAGATGGTGAACTGGTTATTGTTGTAGTTGTCATAAAAGCCTCCATTGCTTTATCATTGGATTTTGTGGGAACATCCTTTAACGATTGTTCCGCTGAAGCATGTTGTATTGGCGTTGATAATTCCGATGGTGCGGAATTTATATTAATTGTAGCTGTGGATGGAGTGCTGGGGGCACTAGAAACAATTTTTAAATGTTCTATAGGTGTTTTAGTTGGTGTGGCTGGCAGAGAGTTAACAATCGTTGCTGAAGAGTTGGCCATAGGCGAAGTCATAGCTACAGCAGTTGTCAAAGGATTATTGCCTGCCAGATTATTTCCAGCGGCGGCGTTCATCATGGAAGCCATAGCTAGAATAGGATTTTGAGCTGGCGAAGAGGGAGGAGGCATAACTGTTGGTTGCTGCTGATGGGCAACAGCAACCAAATGTTGAGCCTGCTGTTGTTGCTGCTGCTGCTGTTGTTGTTGTTGTTGTTGCTGTTGTTGTTGTTGTTGTTGCTGTTGTTGTTGTTGTTGTTGTTGCTGCTGCTGCTGCTGCTGGGATGCAGCTATAGTGGCAGCTATTAGCTGCTGTTGCTGTAGTTGTGCTGCAGCTTGATTCAAGCCAACAGTACTTGTCACCAATGGACCAGTTTGATTGGATATTGTAACCACAGAAGTGGTGGGCAAAGAATTTGATGTCTTAGTCTGATACGCTACATGTTGCTGCAGTGCTTGTGAAGTTGCTATTGAAGCTGGTGTCGAGGATGAAACTGAAAATGGTACAGCTGTCAGTTGCTGTTGCAACTGTTGAGTCTGCTGCTGCTGCTGTTGTGACTGTTGCTGAGTCTGATGCTGCTGCTGTTGTGGTGATTGTTGCACTACGATTTGATGAATGATATTCTGAGATTGCTGTTGGTCTCGTTGTTGTTGCTGTTGTTGAAGCTGCTGCTGCTGTTGCAATAATTGGTTTTGTAGCTGCTGCTGTTGCTGAGCCGTTATAAAACCTTGCGGACCAACTTGCAATTGTATCTGAGGCTGTTGCTGCTGCGCTTGCTGCCCGACTTGCTGCTGCTGCTGCTGTTGTTGTTGAGCCGCTACAACTTGTTGCAGTTGTTGTTGTTGTTGCTGATGCACTGCCGCTTGCTGTTGCTGCTGCTGATGTTGCAATTGTATTTGAGCAAACTGCTGTTGAATCAACTGTTGTTGCAAATACTGCTGCTGTTGTTTTTGTATCTGCTGCAATTGTAATTGCTGCTGTTGTTGCTGCTTATCGACAGCCTGCTGCAACGTTTGACCATTTTGTATAGTGATTGGGGTGCCGGCACTCATAACCACCATTCTGTAAAAAAAAAAGTTAAAAATTAATATCAAATTAAATAAACTTTTCTACTCTGATGTATTAACAATTTTCGACAAATGGAAAGGTTTCACAATTTCCTTACTTACAGAACATTTTTAACAAATCTGTTTTTACATAAAGTACATTTTTAGTCTATGTGTAAGAAATTCTATTGGCTACTCACTTGTTTCCAGCTGATGTAACAACCTGATGCATTGTCGGTTGACCCTGCTGCTGTTGTTGTTGTTGTTGTGCTGCAACAGCGGCCGTAATTTGCTGTTGCAGACCAGCTACAGTGGTGGCTTTTGCAACTTGTTGTTGTTGCACCTGTTGGACAGTCTGCGGTTCGGTCTTCATGGCTGGTAGAGCCGGACGTACGGCCTGTTGTTTGGTGCGCATTTTTTGTTTCAGCAAACTTTGATTTTGACCCGTTTGTGTAGATACGGACGAAGCAGGACGAATTTGGGCACCACCAGCTTGTGGTAGAATTTGGTTTTGTCCGCGCTGTTGGTTGGCAGCCGCAACTGCAACAGCAGCCTGTTGCTGTAGATGGGCCTGGACGACAGCTTGTTGTTGTTGCTGTTGAACATTGTTGACTTGGTGCGATTGCTGTTGCTGTACTTGTAGTTGTGTGGCCTGCTGTTGCTGGACCACCTGTTGGGTATGAGCTTGTGCCGCTTGTTGTTTTGCAGCAGCCAACTGTTCCAACTGGGAACGTTGCTTTGTGGGTGTTTGAGTGACATTACATTGCAGTGTTATTTCTAAAAAAAAAAATAACACAAAATAAATAGGCTGCTAATAGGGTCGACAAATAATATTAAAATTTTCAATTTACCGACTTTCTTTTAAAACTTTCTTTTCGACGTAACCTCTAGTTAAACTAATATCTTTATTAAAATTGTGAATTATTAGACCACATTGGCTGTCACTGCCCAAGAATACAGAGCCGCCATAAAGCTAAATAATTAGGTTTACAATGCTTCAATGAATTTAGCGAAATCTCAGGGTGTTAACTAAATAATATTATTGGATTCATTGTGGGAATAAGATGACTAAAGGTCAGACTGTTAATTAGCTACTGGGCAAATACATAATGGTTTATGTCTCTTACATCCTCTTTTATGTTACATTCAAAAAATCTCGGATTTTCAACCTTTTCCTTTCACTTTTAGAGCCCATGGTTCTCATCATTTTTAGAAAATTGGTTTTTATTGTATATGTACGTTAGTAGGATTATCTATTTTATCAGGGTTGTTGAATTAAAGTGTGATAGTGTAGACGCAACATGTAGTGAAAACTTTCTAATCGGGCATAGGTGACCTTATTAGATCAGCTGATCATCAGCCGATAAAATCATAATGTCAGAAACTTATACATTCTCTTTCTTCTCTCTTAGTTTTAAATTATCAAACTTCATAGATACATATGTATGTATATGTCTGTATAAACAAATTCAAAGAACTGCAGATTGTGCATATTCAAAAATATTAAATAAAAACTGCATAAATCAGAATTCGTATAAAACAAACTCGAATAAAACCGGGATTGAATGTATATAAGGCCCTGGCCAGCATTAGACTGAGGATTACAGGCAGACACACACTTGGTGTGGGCGAAATGGCGAACCTCAGCCTAAAACAAATGCTGGCAATTACAAAAGACTCAATGATGAGGAAGAAGGTCGACAGCTACCAGTCGACAGTATTACATCGCTAGAGTCTAAGGCAAAGGCGTGTGTAAGCGTCCATACCAGTCGGTGGTCGGAGTATAACTGGCAAACTGTAATATACATATTTGAATGAAATAAAGATTTGATTTTAAATTTCATCATGAGCTAAACAAAGTGAAAGATATAATAATAATTAATGAATGAATTTAAAAACTTATTGTTTATATTAATTAAAAGACGACTTTTAGGAAAACAAAAAAAATTATTTTAAAACAAATTATTTTAATATTTTGACCTTTTTCAAATTATTTTAACAAATTTATTCACGGGTCGATTATATATGGCAACTGAACCTCAATTGCGTTGTTATTTGCTTAAAATGTTATTACAGAAAGGAACTGGCAACTAATAACTGGTAACTTCATATGCAAAGTTTAACGATAATGGCAACCGTGAAATTGAAGTTGGTAACTGGCAACGCAACTGTTGTCGGTTGCCATCCATAATCGACCAATAATTAAGTTTAAGATCTTTGTTTTATATAAAAATAGTTTTCATTTTTTTCAATATTTCTCTACTCCGTTGTGTAGAATCGCCATGAAATTAATAAATAATTAATTATTGAAAAGAAGCTTAATTAATAAATTTGTGAAAATTATTTTACAAAACAAAAATTTTAATTTAAATAAAATTTTTTAAAAAGAATATAAATAGTTGCTCTAGATCTGTAAATTTGTTAAAGGAGTGCAGTTAGTTTATAACTTACGATTTGGCTGTTGAGCCTGCAAAGTTTGTCCACTAGGTTGTTGTATGAACACACCCGGTGTGCCATCCGCCTGTGTGCCTCTTATTATGATGGGATTTTGGGTCAGCTGCTGCAAACCATTCGACCAGAATGGCACACTTTGCACCCAAGGTGTGGCATTAATTTGCAAAGGTTGAGCTTGGCCTGTTGCCTGTTGTAGAGGACTTATAATTTGGGCGGTACCTGCCGGCATGCCAGCGGATTGAGCATTGACCTGTACACATTGTTGTGTCGCTTGCTGCTGTTGCTGTTGGGCAGCAGCAACTGCCCCGGCTGGCGATTGTACAGTATTCGTGGTGGTGGTCACTTTTTGTACCACCTTTTGCTGCAAGCCCTTTTGAGCATCTACTGCACCTTTTTGCTGCTGCTGTTGCTGCTGCTGTTGCTGGGCATTAGCAGCAGCGGTCATAGCTTGTAGAATATTTTGTTGCTGTTGCTGCGGTGACTGTGAAATGACATTGACTGGCGAGAAGAGTAATGTCTGTGGCGACTGGCTAGAGGGTATGGCATACGTAGTGCCACTTGGAAAACCAGCATTGCCTCCAATGGCCATTTGTTTGGTATTCTGTGTGGTGGCGATCATTTGGGGTGCGCCACCTTGAAATGGCTTGCCAGCAGCTATGACTTGTATGGGTTGTTGACCCAAACCGGATTGTATGAGATTGCCAGGCACCAACATGTGCGGATAAATGAATCCCGTAGACGGCTGCATAAGCTGTACAGTGCGACCTTGTGTCCAGTCTCCGGTAGTCGTTACTTGGCCCGTGGCAGTGGCCAATTGCATGGGCGACATGGTGCTTATGGTGGTCGAATGTTGCTGCTGCATGGCAGCCACAGCGCCTGCACTGGTGGGTGTGTGTTGTGTAGCCGGACTATTCTGGCCACCACCGCCGTTAGCATCTGCTGCTGCTTGTGCCAGTTGCATTTGCATCTGTTGCAATTGACCTTGGGTGGCTGCATCGAGTAAACCTGGATGCTTAATTTCGGTGGTGGCGCCGCCAGGGCCAGTCAGCGTGTGTTGCTGTGTGGGAAACTCCTGCTTAACTTGTATGGCTGTAAAGGGCGAGCCATGCTGCAATTGATGATACTGTTGTAGTTGTTGTAATTGTTCTGGGGATATTTGTAGGGGCACCGTACCAGGTGCGACCTGTTGGGCCGGGCTATGTGACTTCTCCAGCGTGAAGCTTTTACTACCAGAACCAAAATACGAATTTGAAGGGGTAACGGTGGGGGCTGCTTTGCTCGATTGCAAATAGAGCTGGGAATTTGAAAATGATGGTGGTGTTGAGGCAGAGGACGTTGACGGAGCGAAATCGTATTTTTCGTCAAATGTTATGCCAGCCTTTTGTGCTAAAGTTTCTAAACACTTGAGGGGCCGTTCGTTGTTAGTGGAGACCTTTGTTGGTTTGTTACTGCTATCGTTTGCAGTTGCGGTGGCGTTTGTTGTGTTGGAAACTTTTGCAATTGTCAGATAGTTTGTATTGGAGAGATTGTAGTTGTTATGAATATTCTTGTTGCCGTTTGTAAGTAGATTTGTCGTTGAAGTTGCTGCTGTTGTTGCTTGAACTTGTGTTACAAGTTGTTGCTGTTGTTTTTGTGCAACTAAGTGCGCTTGATCAGCATTGATTTTTATTATTCTTATATTCGAATTATCCTTTAAGGGTTGTGCTGGCAGATATGTAGAGTTTCCTGTTGTTGTTGTGTTTTCACTTTCTCTTGTGTCCGTAGTTCTAAAAAAAATATATAAAAAAAAATTCTTTACTCAGGGTAAATATGTACAAAAATGTATTTTAGTTTATTGCAGTTCGTAGAGGATTAGAGAGAGAGAGAGAGAGAGAGAGCTACATGTTTTTAATGTTTGAAGTGTAACAGCAACGATTTAAAACAAGCAAAGCATAAATATGTATAAAATAATCAGCCTTGGCTTAATTTAGTGTTAAGTTAAACGTAAAATTTACTTTCTTTACACAAATTAAAAATTTATTGGAATTATGCTTTGAGTAAACAATTGCGGTTTTGTTTATAGGGCGAATGCAGTTCGGAGAATTTTTCGGTAAAATTTTTATACATAATCCCGGGTCTACATGTAGCAATATTTATTGTATGGCAGCGTGTAGACCGCAAATTGCCATATGTGGCAATTTTTTGCGCTGATTGCTTGAGCAATTGTTAAATCATGTGTATTTACAAAACACACTTAGAAAATGGAGCGGTGATTAATGATACATTAAAAAGATTTCATTTGTATCACCGGCATCCATTATTAGATTTAAGAAAAAAGCATGATGTAGTATTTATAGTTTAATTTTTTTAACTTAAATTAAAAAAAAAATGTCACATCTTCTCGAGTTAAAAATTCTGTTTTTGTGAGTTTTCTCCACTTAAAGCAATCATAAATCGTTGTGCCGTTATTTTGCTAGGTGCAGCCGTAGCATAAGAGAGGAGGGAAATTATTTTTATAGGCATAAAGTATGACAGAAAAAAATAGCGAAAAAAAATATTATCAATTGTTCAACTGGCATAAAGTGACATTTAACTTTTTTCATTATCACAACTTTAATTAAAAATAAATTTTATAATTTACCATGGACTACAACCTTTTACATACCAAGTGGCAGGTCTTAATAGATGAAAAAGAAAAGTGGCACCTTTACCTAGTACAGACAATCCTTATTACATATATTACGTTAAAATTTAAAGATCGGACAATCCTAACTTTAGCATCAAGGTGACTTTTAGCTTGAAGTATACATATAATTATCAAAACTTTTTTATCTGTCCGATGACATCCTTACTTTTATTATTGGTAAGTTGTAAAATCCGCCTTTAATGTATAGTAATTTCCAAAACAACTAAAGTGTATATGCATGTAAGTATATAAGTTTGTCATTCCGTTTGTAATTTTTACAATGTTCATTTGCGACCCCATAAAGTATATATATTCTGAATCCTTATAGAAAGGGAAGTCGATGTCCGTTTGTCCGTCTGAAAGTCTGTCAGTCTGTTGAAATCAACTTTTCTCAGCTCCCCGATGTCGTATGGACACGTTAATGGTATCAACCGATTAAAAATTTTCCCGAGATTCTTGCTATTGAAAATCACCAGTTAACAAGGCAACAAAACACAATTATTATTTTTGTGTGTAAGACATGCCTATTGGGGAATTTAAAAAAAAAAGTTTTCCCTTTTTGGGAAATTTGAAAAACAATTGCTTATTGACCCAGAATCAGCAGACATGGGCGAAAAACATACATGGAATAAAATTAATCTCATAAAAAAATCAAGTTTTTAAGCCTTTAAATACTTTTCGGACATGTAAATACATACGTGCGTATCCATGTATTTTTATACATACATACATAAATACACGTAGTGAAGGGTATACAAGATCTGGCCTAGCCGAATATAGATCTCTTACTTGTTTAAAATCAATCCAAAACACTTAATAAAGGAAAACATTTCACTAAAACATGAAAAATCTTTAACCCTTCTGATTGAAACAAAAAAAAAATAAATACAAACATAAACATAAAAAAAACTTTCGCCAAAAACATACATACATAAGTACATACATACAAACATACATATGTTTAAAACATAAAAAAAACCAAACAAATATTGAAAGGGAAGCGCATTTAGCATGGTGTCTGAAAAAAAACCCCGCCCGCAATATACTTCAAATTGTAAAGTACTTTGCGTGCGTACACACCGCGTACAACCCTTGGTTTCACAACTGTTGGGGTAAGTAAGACAAGACAAAAACAGTGTAACAAACTCATACAATCAATTTTATTTCGTATAAATTTTGATATTTACAATACATTTTCCTCAACAATTTCAAGTCCAGTCACAGATGCAGGGAGAAAAAAAACATGCACACACACACACACACAACTTATATTTTAGGGGTTTTTGCTCATTAAGAGGAATACAATGGAGAAACGGCACATGTATTCTCATTGCAAATATTGTTTCTTCATCATTTGGTTAATAGTATACTCGTGTGTGTAAAAGTTTAATGTAAGGGTTGAACGTAAATTAATACTTTTTTGTACAATTTACTGTGTCAGAAAAAACGAAACCTTCACCTAAAAAAATAACGTAAACTTTTTGGTATAAATTTAATAAAAAAAAAAGGTTTTTATAATTTTTTTTCTGTTTAAAGAGTTGCACAGTACTTTTTTTTAATAAGTTTTCATTTTTGTGCGTACAGTTACATACTAGAAAGTATTTCTAGAATGTTTCTAATCAATTTACGAATGGGATCTTGCATGATAATCAAACCTTTCAAAATAAAAAAAGTCAGAATTCAATATATGTATGTATGTATGCAAATATGTTTTAGTTTATATTTTAAATCTTTATAGGTACAGTGTACGCTCGGTATTCGCGACTACCCATTATCGCAACGGCCCGTTTATTGCGACAGTGTAAATTTTAACATTGTAGGTTCTATAATCGCGACAGTTTACAAA
>NDXZ01015695.1:0-17256 GCA_003055125.1 Paykullia maculata
ATGAGTGAGAGGTGAGAGAGCATTCTGGTACTCTGCTTTTTAGGCTTGCAACATCAATACAGTTTCAACTTGATCCAGTTGTAATTCGTAATACCAAAAAGGAGTTAAACTGTTTTAATGACAAGTTGTTTCAATTTCAATTAAACTGAGTCGAGTTGTAAACCGTAATAGGATATACGACAATGTTCTTGAATTGTTTTAGTCATATGAAATATGTTTGGGAAAACAAGTAGAAAAACACCTGTTTTTGCTCTATTTTTGTGTTTTGTAAAAATGTCTTATTTAAGCCAACCCGTACTAACGCCGTGCACCTTTGAATATAAAGAACTTTTGGAAGGCAATTTTGAGAAAACATTTTTTTGCCGAACGTAAAGTTGGAATGAAATAATGCGAGATTTAAGTTTCTGACATAAGGGTGGTAGGAACTGATATCTGGTGGGCACTTTTTTACATTTAGGGTGATACGGTCTTGTGTAAATATGTATATGTATGTATGTTCATAAATTCAAAATGTTTGGGTTTTTTTAGGTTATTATGTATGCAGTCGATAACAACCGTCAAGGAGTTCTCCAAATTTCTAAAGCTATGGGTTTCCTGACTGGTTATGAAACAAAGCAAATGGAAGAAGCTCATGTAGATGCTGTTATGATATTAGGAGAAATGTTCCGTTATGACGGTGAATTTGATTTTGGCAAACAAGTAAGCAAATTTTAAATGAAGAAACTTTATTTATTTTATATAGTTTGTTAATTTTTTTTAGAACACTACGGAGCGTATTGCACATTTGGTACCTACTATGGTAGCTCATCGATTATGTCCTCCTCCAGAAGAAATTTATTCTATTCATCGTAAATTATCTGGCATATTCTTACTATGTGCTCGACTTAAAATTAAACTAAAATGTCGTCCACTATTTGATGAAATTGTTGTAGGCAAATTTCAGGAATAGTAATATTAATAATATTTTGAAAGATTAAAAAAAAAAAAAAAATTGCATTTTATTTGGGTTGTTTTAAAACTGCAAAAATACTATTTTTGATGACAAAATTCCTGTGGAATTGAAATGAAATGTAAGCCGAATAAATAGCAATTCCAAGAAATATTTTTAAAAATTTTCAATTTATTTGAAGCTTTAAATAAAATTATCTTAAATTTATACTCCATTTTGTCGCGTTTGAAAAAAGCTTGGTTTAGTTTTGATTAGTACATATTTATAAAAATATGAAGTTAAATAATTTGTCATATTTTTATTATTTATTGAATAATAAAAAATATGACAATTACAAAACACACATGGTACGGTGTATCAATGCATTGGTAGTTTAATGGCTAACATCTAATTGATGAAGCATGAAAATTATTAGGGAAAATTATGAATATGCATACTGTGTTATCCAAAGGATAACCAATTATAAATAATATGTGATAATGAAAAGAGAATAAATATGGTCAATTGTAAATATGTTTCTGTCTCACCTCAACATTAATTATATGAGGGAGCAAGTTCCATTTGCTATTCCTACAATATTGTAGCTTAAATAGATTAAATTTACATTCAATAACAGTAGTACCGATGAGAAAAAGAGTGCTGACGATGAAATTGTAGCTGGTTTCGAAAATGCATTCACGCGGCTAATATCATATGGGAAACTGAATTTTTAAATAAAATAATAATATTCTCAACATATCACACCTTCAAATTATAAGAACTTTAAGCCAAAAATAAAATTCATTATTAAATTTATGAAGTTAAATATTATTTTTTTGTTATTTTTTTTAGAAAAGTATTTTAAAAAATAAAAAAAATTGAATTCTTTTTAATCTATATATATAAAATAGTAAGGTGACTGATTGATTGATTTATCATCGCACAGCCCAAACGGATAGAGCTAGAGACTTGCTCCCTAAGAAGGGATTTTTGGAAATTCAAATATTTAGGGGGTAAAAAAGGGTTAAAACGGGAAAAATCAGTAACCTTATATCTACTTAACTAGACAAGATATAAACAAAATTTAAAAAGCATTGTATTCTACCTAAAAAATAAGCGGACAGGTGTCTGGTACTTTTTTCAAATTCGATGGTCTGGAGTGTAAAAACGGGTAAAAATTATATTTTGGTACTTTTTTGGGGCCCTTTTAACTCCAAAACAAATAAACATAGAGACATAACCTAAACTACGTTTGTTACTTCTCTAAAAATAAAGAATACGTTTTCGGTACTTTTTTTAAATTTAAACGTATAAGGATAAAAACGGGGAAAAATGTGATGCAAAAAACTGATCCGATTTAAATAAACTTTACGTGGTAGAAAAAGGGGAAACTTTGATTTACCAATTTGGGCTAGCGAAGCAGGCCGGGTCCATCTAGTAATTAATAATTTTTTAGTCGAACTTATTTGTTATAAGAATTTTTTTTATTTATTCATAATGAAGAAATTTTTTCATTTGTTTTGATAAATTCTTTTGTACACATTAACTATTTTTAATAAAAAATTGTTTAGAAATCAAAAACATCCGCTTCGTTATTTTTAAATATGTTATCTACACTTAATATGTATTAATATTTATTGTTGTAGATTAAAGTTTGAGTCAATATTTTTTGTAGTAATTTAAAATTTGTAGAAAGTTTTTATCTGAGTCATATTATCGTTGTAACAAAAAGCACCAAAAGCGCCATGAAAAATACAAAAAGCGTCACAAAATACCATTTTTTAAAAAAGGGTATTCGGAAAAAAAGGTAACGGCCAAAAAAGCGTCATAAAATACCCGAAAACGTCAAACTGGGAACACTGGTGTTAGTCTTACGGTTTTTAATTAAACTCTCTTTTGCTGTTAAGCAAATTCGCTGCGGTAATAAAATAAAATATGTAAAAGAGTTAAAAAATAGTGCTGTAACGAAACATCTACATACATACATATGTATGTTCGAAAAGGGTACTAACTCATAAAAAAGAAAACTAAAAATAGGTTAACAAAAATGTCAAAAGATGGATAAATATTTAATAGAATATTGTTGTTGGTGGCGGTGCACATGTGCGTGTGCGTGTTTTTTTCTTATTATTCTTTGGCAGTATATTTCGTACAATTTGTATTCAATTTCATATATGAATGTATATTTTGTTTAAGTTCGTTTCTTTCTTTTTTTCATGGATACGTAGGACACTTAAATACATACATACATACATATGTATGTGCTTTATATTTTCTGTATGATGTCATCAATGTATTACTTTGGGCATGTGTTTGTATTGCATAAACATACTTATGTACATTTTCAGGCACGTACATATGTATGTATAGGTGATGTACATACATACATACATATGTAAATGCACACGCACATACATACATACACATGTACTTATGTACATACATGCAATATACATACGTTAATTTTATTCGCGCCTATATAAACAAATTAATCTAAATTATTGGATCTCCCGGACCACAGTTGAAAAAATATATAAAATAAAATAAATAAAAAACAAAAAGAAAAGTACATATTACTTCTTTACAAAAATAAAAATTGTAGCTGTTGTTGACTACATACATATGTAAGTTACATCAAAGACAATAAATTTATAAAGATACATTGATTTGCCAATTGTGAATTTTTTATTGGATTTTCGAAAATCCACTTGTGTTTGGTAAATGAGAGATTTTGAATCAAAATGAGAATAAATTCTTAACAAAACAAGTTAGAGCGCTATATTCGGCTGTGCCAAATCTTATATACCCTTCACTACGTGTATGCTTGTATGTATTTACGTGTCCGAAAGGTAGGTAAAGTGTTGGACATTAATTTTTTTTAATACGTATCGCGCACTACGTTCATTAGCGATGAAGCTCACTTTTGTTTGAATGGATACGACGTCAATAAACAAAACTGCCGTATTTGGAGTGATAATTGGATAATTCTCAAGTGTATGTTGAGACACCGTTACTTTCAGAACAACTGACTATTTGGTGTGCTTTATGGGCTGGTGGAATCAGTGGTCCGTACTTCTTTAAAAACGATGCTGGTCAGAACGTTTCAGTCAATGGTATCCGATATAGAGCCATGATTACTAACTTTTTCGTTCATCAATTGAACAATCATTATGTGCAGGAGCTTTGGTTTCAACAAGACGTCACGCAGCTATCACAGTGCTACAATTGATTTATTGAAGGAAACGTTTGGTGACCGCATAGTTTCACGTTTCGGAACCGTCATCGAAAATTGGACCTCCAGATTAGACTACGTCCGAGCCAGCGGTGGTGGTCATAAGTATGCCAGAAGTCATATTTGAATTATAATGCCAGAAGATTATCTTTCGAATAAAGTAAATTTCATGTCAATTAAAACAAGTAAGAGCGCTATATTTGGCTGTGCCAAATCTTATATACCCTTCACTACGTGTATTTACGTAAACAATTTTTTTGCCGATATCTCGAAAACAATTTTTTTTTCCTTATATTTCGAAATTTTTTTTCTTTTAATTTCTCAAAAGGCATGTCTAATTTCTGATTGTTTGATACCAATAACGCGTCCGTACGTCATCGGTGGGCTGAGAAAACTTGATTTCAACACACAGACTGACAGACAGATGGACAGACGGACATAGTTAAATCGACTTCCCTATCTATAAGGATTCAGAATATATATACTTTATGGGGTCGCAAATGAATATTGTAGAAATTACAAACGGAATGACAAACTTATATATACCCTTATCAACTTAGGTGAGGGGTATAAAAATTCATCTGTTTTATTCGATTTCAGTTCTATACCTTTATACAAAACACCCTTTACATATGTATCTTGAATTTTTTTTTTGAAATTCCCCAAAAGACTTGTCTTAAACATAAATACATACTAATTTTTGTGAAAAAAAACATTTTGTTTGCTTTTCTGTATCTCGTTAATTGTCGAGTTATAGTAATTTTCAATAGCAATAATTTCGGGAAAATTTCTAATTGTTTGACACCAGTAACGGGTCCGTACGACATCGGGGGGCTGAAAAAAGTTGATTTCAACAGACAGACATGGCTAAATCAACTTCCCTATCTATACGGGTATATATAAGTTTGGTATAATTGTAAAATCGCTTAATAACTGACCGACATATAAACCAAAAGGACGAATACCCATTTTTTCTTCTTTTTACACAAAAAATATATTTCTGTGTAGACATGTCTTTTCGGGATATTTGAAAAAATGTACTAATTGGCTCAGAAGCAGCAAAGATATGGGCGAAAAACCTATATGGACTAATATTAAAATTATAAAAAAAATCGAGTTTTCTAAGACTTTAAATACCTTTCAGACAAATAAATACATAATTACTTACATATGGGCTAATCCTTACGCACGCTACATTCGTATGCGTTTTTAGATTAAAATATAAAATGTTTTTGGTCTTTCAAAAGAGATACCTTTAATTTTTACGTAGTGTTTAGTAGGATTTTATTTTTACTTTTAAATGGCATAAAACATAATTTTGTAGCAGGTATTTGTTGTGAAATAATTGATCACAAAGTTTCGTCACGCAAAGTGGAAGTAAATTTTAAGTTAGAGTGTGTTTTCGTATTTTTTTAGCGAATTTTGCTAATAAAGCACAAAAAACCTAAATCCTTTAAGAAAGATGAATATAGGAGAAATCTAAAATAACTTAATTGGAGGCAAAAAAATTTGTAGTTTTTTATTAACAGCCGTGAACCCATTGAGACGCACGCTACGTGATGCACGTCACCTTTTTTCCACTAAAGTAATTGTTATTTTGCCAGATGGTTTCCGATTTTAATAAAATTTTGTGAATGTATGTAGTAATGCACGTACATATATATTGAAAACGGTATTATTTTTTTTAATTTTGATAAACAATGGCAACCCTGTAGCTTTGAATTATTAAAAAATATTGCTGTGGAACCTTCATTTAAAAGGTAATAACTTTTGTTGTGTTTAAGATTTAAAAAAAAGTTCTTTTTGATTACAGTTGGCAAGATGTCAAGGGCTGGGAAATTTAATTATTTTTTTTTGTACATAAATAATTTAAAATATATATATATCCAAATTTTTTAATAACTTTAATACAAAAAGCTATTAACATGGTCTAAGTACACTGATATTTTCAGAATGGTGTCTCTACTATTTTTTGGGATATTAAAAAATATGAAGATGTACATATGTTTTTATTACTTCGTCATACAAACTTCATTGGCTTCGTCACAACACACTTTTTTTTTTTAAAGTTGCCAAAGTTAAATGGGAACATAGAAAAATGCTAAACAGAGCTTGTGTTAGAGAGAATTAAATTAAAAAAAGTATGGCCTTTAATCGAACCATCTATATTAACACCATAGTAATGATATGATCACCTAAAAAAATGTTAATTTCTTGTATAATCTTAAGAGACCTGAGGTAGGGTAGGATTTGGTAATAATTTTTGTATTAATGATAATCGAAATAAAATTTTTTTCTTTTATTTTTAAAATTAAACATCTAGTCTAATATTTAGTTGAAAAAAATAATGAGTTAGATTAATTTGAAAGATTTTTGCTTGGTAGACTGTTTCTGAGATTAGCCCATATGTATATACATATATACACACATACATACATACATAAATACACGTAGTGAAGGGTATACAAAATTTCAGCCGAATACAGCGCTTTTACTTGTTTTATTTACAGCAATGACACACATAAAAAAGTTACAACTGAGCAATGCGTAGAATTTATTCTTTCTGGTGTGACTAGAAAAACGCTTGTTACAAACAAAATATAATTTTTACCCTCTAATCAATCAATAATCAAAAAAGTACCAGACACCAGCAGCCGTATTCTGTAATTCGCTAATGCTAAATCTCCATCGCTAAAAATCTATAAAGTTTATTTAGCGATTTTTGGCTACAAATGCAATTCTGTAATGTGCATTGCTTAATTTGGCAATGCCATAAAAATTGAATTCGCCACAATTTTAGCGTTGAATGTCATCACTAAAATGTTTAAATTTTGTATTCTCTAACGAATTTTAGCGATCGAATTTAGCTTAAGCTAAGCGAATTACAGAATACGGCTACAGTCCGCCTAAGTAAAATATAATGCTTTTAAAATTTTGTTTGTATCTTGTTATCATATGGTTATCATATAATCTGAAACCATCATACATTCTTATTTTTTATGATTATCCGTAACATATTTATAGTTTGGACAAATATATAATGATTCTTGCCATCATATATATGATCATGGTATTGACGTAAAATATGACTACAACCATATTATGATTATGACAATCATATAACGATTGTAATAATCACAGAATTTTTAAATTGTCTGTGATCATATTACCGTGACCATATTCATTCATGTTTTTTCTTTGCGTGTAAATATTTAAATTTCCAAAAATTCCTTCTTGGTGGGTCTATACATCGAATGGTGAGTCCACAGCCCCAATTTTAGGACTCTAACTTTATGCGTTTGGGCTGAACGATAATAAATCAGTCAGTAAGTCAATTATCAACGTTGCTCTTTTGACGCCCTAAATATTGAAATTTCCAAAAAATGTATATCTTAAACTTCCTTTCAGGTGTTACAGTGTCTGCATGCCAAATTTCAAGAAAATCGGTTGATTAGTTAAAAAGATATAGGAAAGGGGAGCTGTTACCCCTTTTGCCCTATTTTACGACCTCTAGCGATATGAAAAATGCTTTGCGACCTATTCTCATACTTAACAAATACACATACAAAATTTCATAAAAATCTCTCGGAGGAGTTTAATTACAAACACCGTGACAGGAGAATTTTATATGAATATATAAAAATAGATTAAAGAAAATAGTTTTATGTATGTATTTATGTTAAATATACAGGGGGCGTATATATAAAAACAAATTGGCTTAAATTTAATATAATGCTATGCGTGCTATGACCCAGGAAAAATGAGTCAACGTTTTCTTTTTCAATAAAAGTGACGGCTGTCATCCATTAAAGAACTTAACGAACACTTAACGAAATATAACGAAAACAAGTAATGAAACATACTTAAATATGTTTGTATATTTGTGACTGTGAGCTGAAATCTACAAACTCCACAACCAATTTAAGCCAGTGTGCTCATTTTGTACATGTAGATATGTACTTAGTTTGTGCTGTTTTAAATAAATAATTTTCAACCACTACCTATGTACATACACATATAATAGAATATTGTAGCATTTTCGCATATGTATGCACATATGTCCTAATGACCGAGTATCTAAGGCAGTTTTTACTTAAGGGAGAGGCGGTGAGTCATTAAAAGAGCACTGAAGGGCGCCAATGTGTTTCGTTAAGAGCCAAACATGTATCTTTAATAAATTTAACGAAACTTCAAGATTTTTAGAGGTAGAAGTGTATTGCAAGCGTTAGTTTAAGCGAACCACGGTAACGAACGGATTTTAGGTAAAATTAGCAGCGCTTAAATTTCTTAACATACATATACAAATATATTCTGTGACTTTTCTGTAATTTTTTTAAAAGGCCTTGTTAAATAGTGATTTTTTATACAAAAAATACTTTCAAAATATGTATGTATTATGAAAGGATTTTGCTTAAAGAAAAATTTCCTGTTCTAATTAATTCAAAACGGTTTACAAATCTCAATAAATATTATAATAAATAAATAAAAAAATCAATAAAAATGAAATAGTGATTCTCCTGCCATTAAGAAAAAATATGTACATCTACATACATATGTATATGTATGTATGTGTTAATAGAGGTCGCAATGAGAAGGCTTTCTTACGTGTAGTGCTTGGAAAAAGAATAAATAAATTAATATAAAAGTATCAAAAGTAAACTCTTGCTAGAAAAAAATACGTTCTTTTAATTTAAAATAATAAAAAAAGTTTAAATAATTTGATAAAATGTTTCCTTTGTTTTTTTTATTTTCATAGGTTATGTATACATTGTGTAAAGCTAAAAAGAAGAATTTAAAAAATAAAAAAGTACATATGTATGTAATATATGTATGGTATGTGTGAACAATTTCATAATATATGAATATTTACAATTTCGAGTATAAAAGGGATGTGTTCAGCCCAGAGAAACTCCTGTAATGTTCGTATGGTCGCTGTATGTGTGGTCTTTTGGCTTTCGCAATTGTAAAATATGAACTAACTTACTCTCAGATCCACTCATTTGTTAGTTGCTTATTTGTCACTGTATGTGTATGTGTGTTTGGTGAAAAACTGTTTTATTCGAATTCGCAAAATGTTGCTTAATTGTGTTAGTTATGATTTAGAGTGCGAGCGTAATGATTGTGGTAATTTTGATGTTGTCAACGCCATGGTTTTGGGTTTTATTCACATTCATTCTTTTTTCTTTTGCATATAGTAAATGTGTGAAATGCTTTCTTTCGGATAATTAAAATTCATTGCGTGCATCGTTAAGAAATCGGCAGTGTACGATGCTGTCTAAAAGCTTTATTAAATATTCAAATAATTCTGAATAATTTGTTATGTGCATAATGGAAAAAAATAATCAAATACTCGTTAATAATCTGTTTAAAAATAAAACAAAACATAAACAAACTAAAAAATATTATTTTAATAACTTATTACAAAACAGCTCTTTTTGAGCTGTTAAGCTATCATTCGCGTCGAGGGGCCACTATTTGCATTGGCTACAATACTGTCTTCATTATTTCAAAGAGCTATGAAGTTAGTACAATCACTTAGTTTATTTAATAAATTGTTCTGAAAAAATGCTTACCATAAGCAAAAACGCAATGTCAAACTAAAATTTGTAATACAGTTAAAAAGAACCAAACTCATTCAAATGCAACGGTAAACATTTAAATTTTTGCTGAAAACATATAAATCAATAAACTGGTGCAAAATTGAGT
This sequence comes from Paykullia maculata, assembly GCA_003055125.1. NCBI lineage: Eukaryota > Metazoa > Arthropoda > Insecta > Diptera > Rhinophoridae > Paykullia > Paykullia maculata. The sequence continues at coordinate 9,867 of NDXZ01015695.1, forward strand.
GCATGCAAACTGTTTTCGTTTATATGCTTTTTTCCATTTTGTTTAATCAACCGTTTTGTTTAAAAATAACTATTAAAATAGTTTGTTTAATTTACTTTATTATTTTTATTCATATGCAAAAACAAGTGCGCGAAGTGCAAACATTTACTTATTTGTTCTCCACACTGTAAACTATACATTTTAACATAGCAGTATAAATGTTTAAACAAATTTGAAAGTCGGAAGCGTATGATTAATAAATACTTCATTAGGAACAAATGTTAATCATACGTGCCCTATTTGTATCTTTATATTGACTAACCAACCCAGCTGCGACATTGGAAATGAGTAATAAAAAAAAACAACAAAAAAGCACTAATCGCCAAATTCGACAAACTAGGTTATAGACTTTTTTGTAAAGTGAAATAAAAAAACAGAAAGACGATAAATCGATAGAATATGTAAAACATGATTATCTGGAAATTTGTAAAAGTATAAAACCTGTGATATTAATGTTTAATTTTGTGTTAAAAATACTAAAATCTATGTTTAATACATTTGGTTTTATTTCTTAGTGTAATGTTAATTTTTATATTACCAATCCCTTAAAAAAGTGAACAAATAATTCACGAAACATCAAGAAAATATGTAATAAAAACTTGCATTTTATTTACATCATACACGGTAGCCGAATAGCTTAATTAGAAAGACGAAAAAATGAAATACATAATTATACTTGACCAATTAACAATAAAACATTTAATAAAGTTTTTTTCTACTTTATTATAGCATGTGGCAAGACGAAAAATTCATTTTAACGTAGCAAAAAAACAACCAACAATTTTACATAAAAAATTTATAACAAAAAGAAATATTGCTAACTAAGCATATGTGGCTTCCATATTTTAAGTTAAACTTTTTAATTATAAAAAAAGTATTTATTTAATCTGCTTTGTGTTCATGTTTATTTTTATGTATGTATAAATTGAAGATATTAGCATATTCCTAGGAATGGAGTGCATATTTGAAATCAGCATCTTGCTCCAATTAACCATATTACTTCATTTTTGTTCCAGTTTTAAAAAGAGTAGTGATAACAACACATTTTTAAAAGTTTTTATTTGACTAAATAATTCTTTAATCCCATCGTTACCTTTATGAAAAATGTAAAAAATAGTGTAATTATTGAGTATAACCACATTAGATCAGCTGATCAATAACTGTTCTTATGTTAGAAGCTCTCCTGCTTCGATATTTTTAAAAAATGTTGACAACAAATTTCCTTCTGATCCGAAAAGAGCTTTGTATGTATTTATAATAAGTATTGTTTTTTTTTTAGAAACAAAGATATTTTATAACTATTTTAAAAGTTTTCCTATTAAATCTTATTTTACAGTTTTAAATTGCATTTTTAATACATACATACATACATTCCTTGTTTTACGTAAAAGGCATTGGTTGACGGTATTATTATCGTTGTTACTTTTTATTATTTGCTCGTTTTTTTAAATTTAACTACTACATTCGAAAAGAGTGAGTAACTGTGAGCTTATAAAAACATGTATATGTACGTGTATATGTGTAATTGTTGTCCTTGTGTGTAGTGTTGCCAGAAAGTCAATTGCAAATTACGCTGAATGGCGGATATAAAAGAAGAAGATGAAGAATTTTATTGCATATTGCTATCTTTCTATTACAGCAGCAGAAAATGTAGTACTTGTAATTAGTTTAGGTCTTTCGATTTTCAATAGCCTACTTTTAAGAAAAATTTAATTTAATTTTTATTTGTGCATATATATGTTGCTGAAATGGCAACATTGCTTGTATAGACGAATATTTAATAAAGTAGTTATAATTGTAAATCGCGTGTCAGTACATAAGTGATATAAGTATATATGTACTTATGTATATACATATATGTATGTACACATGTGCACACATATGTACACATATGAGAGAACGTAGTTTAGAGTGACATTAGTCTTTGTCTGAAATGGTTTCTGGTGTTGCGAAAGGTACAGAACGATTTCTGCCACAAAATGAAAAACAAACTCAAATACTTAATTTTATAATGACGCTACAGTGGGACAAAGTTGACCACACAAACAGTTACTACTCAATTGTTTTCAATACTCATTTATAGAATGTGGATACAACAAAATAGTATACATTTGCGTAAACATATTTCGCATTAATCAGAAAAATGATTCATATCTTAGGTATTGTAAAAAATATTTCTATAATTAAAAAATTGATTGAATACTTTTGTTAAAAGATTTGGTTTTTTAATGGAATCAAATTAACGCGAGTAAATGCTTTCGAAGTTAATTGCAGTTTTTTGCAATTTTTTTGCGAAGTGATACGTATTAAAATTTTTTTTGTCATTGGTAACGTCGTTTTAAAAACAACAGATTGCCTTTTTTATTGAATGACAACTAATGTTTTAATTATACGAATACTAAAAACAATAGTAAACTAACATTTTGCAAATTTTTGTAAATAATTTTGTTTTTAACTTGTAGGTGTATTTTATATAAATATGTATGTACGTAAGTGTGTTACTACATGTATGTGTGTATTTTTATATGAGTTTTATTTAAATTTTGCATAAATTATTACAAAAAAAATTCCTTCGTTAAAAAAAGCAAATTTATTATTTTGAAGATAATATTTAATAAAATTGTTTTTTATAAATTAAGTAAAGTTTGAATGTGTATAATTTTGATTTAAAATAGAAAAACAAAACAAAAAAACTATAAAACTCTTCCTTATTTTTTTTTACTCTTGAAATTTTAAACAGCAAGAAAGTAACTTTTAACTAAAATATTTTATTTCAATATCGATCGACTTACGTAGATACTTAATGTACACTGAGATAATACAGTATATTTTTATATATTTAAATTTTTACTATACTAGAAAAATAACACATACATATGTATACTAGTAACACATTTACAACGTTCATATTTCCAAGTTTTGCAAATCAACTTGAACAATATAGTTTATTTAATTGTTACAAATTTCTTATTATTCAAACAAAATTTTTTTTTTAAAATATATTCTCTTTAAGTAAGAACTCAAATATTTATTTATTTCAACCTTTAGATACCAAAAATCCTTAAAAATAAAATAAAAAATGTTTATATGTATATGAAGTAAGTAAGAGAAATATTTAAATTAAGTAATTTTAATGCGTCTGAAAGAAATCACTCAAAATTATTTTTTGTTGTGTTAATCTCAAAAGAAGAAAAGTTTTTTTGTAGGTTTAAATTAATTTCACTTAGTGTATTATATTATCGATATAACTTTTTTTTAAAGATTTTTAATAAAGACTCTATACATTATTATCCATGTTTTATTTAAAAAATAATTTAAATAATAATGAATTTATTAATTTGGCAACACTAAGTGCATACTTGTGTTCTTTATTCACTTTATTTCGTTTGTTATGTTAAGTTAGTGTTTAAATTAAAAGAGAAACAAAGAGAAAAATAGTACTCTCCGGCGAATTGCCCATTACATATAATGTTTTATACTGTTAAGGCAATGAATGAAATATTTGTGTCATCTTTTTCTTTTTTTGACTAAGTAAATTTTAACATGACGTTTTGTCCTTTGGTTACGCTTAAGTGTTTGATATGAACGGTTGGCTCTTTAAAACAATAAAAAACAGAACAATAAATAAATATGAAAATACTTTTAAAATTAAAAAAAGACATCTAAATAAATTTAAAAAAAATATCGTTTTTAGCTAACAAAAGTGAAAAAAATACATTAAATTTTTAAGTTCTTAGGGGGTTTCATTTCAGATTAAAACATTAACATACATATTCGATTTTTTTACAAACATGTATGTACATGTGTGTATGTATATGTGTGTTAATTAGTGTAAAAAAATTGTAAAAAAGTTTAACCTCATTTCGCAGCCGTTTTTCATAGTCAATACAATTACCTATACATTTTTATTATTTGTTTTAGCAACTAAATGAAACATATATAAGTAAATAATAATTAAAAATATATTTAATAAAAAAAATACTACTTAAAACACCAAAAAACCAAAAAATAATATTAAAAAAAAAATGTATATGTGTTATATAAGAAGTGCAAAAATATTAAACATATTCAAGTGACTGTATGTACATACATATATATTTTAAAATAAAATAAAAGAAAAAATAATATGCAAAAAATTTTTACGATAATACTAAGTGAACACCGAAGGCAAACATTTTTTTAAATGAATGAAAATATAAATTTAAAAGAAATAAATAGTATACAAAAGTTAAATTTCATTAAAAAATTTCGCTTTTTAATTAAAATTTTAATGTATTTTTTGTGAATTTTGCAATAAAATTATAGAAACTTAAAAACAAAAATAGCAAGATAAAATACATACAAAAATATAAAATGCGCTAGGAGCTTAAAAAACATTTGACGAAATAAAGAACGGCCTGGAAATCTAAAATAAATTAAAATCAAATTACTATTTCATATAATAGAAAAATAAAATTGCAAAAATTATAAAAAAAAATATATATTATTTATTACACGCAAAAAATATAAGAAGATCGATTAGCATCGATTTACAGTAAGTATTCAATGAAATTTATTTCAGTTACACATACAAAAGTAGCAATAAAATACATACATACATTAAAATAAATAAATCTCAACACATACATACATACATATGTATGTATGTATATATGCATACAACATTTTAATAAGAACTAAGAACATAAAAGAATTTTGTCGCTCTTACAAACAATGGTGTTAACTTAGACTTTTTCCTGCTAGATTAATTAATTAAAAATGGTAAATCTTTGCGTTTTTTACAATTAATATTTAGCCCTTTTTTGTTGTCTATTTGCAAATTAATTTTCTGGCTTAGAATTAAAAACCCTTTCACTGTAGAAAATGATAAATATTCAGAAAAAACTTTTCTTCAAGAAAAAAAAAAAAACATTTTGGGTTTTTGACAAATCTGGTTTCCTACTTAGAAGAAGTACAATAATCTAAAAGCCACGAAACTCTGATAATCTGAAAATACTAAGAAACAAAATTTGTATTCTTTAAAAAAGTGGTACTAATTTACAATAATTTTTTTTATAAAAAATATATTTTGTTTTGGTTATAGCTTGATCTTTTTTTATTTTTATTTGGTCCATTTAAGCCTCTTCGACTAAGTTTGCTCCTTTTTAGTTTCAAGAATTAACATTACTGCTCTCAAAATGGTACTCAAAGCTTAGCACTTCTTCTTTCACTAAATACATACACACACACATAAATTCATATGCACATGCATACACATACATACATATAGAGATATGTAGGTATGTTGGCATGGTATTTGGTATTTTTCTTTTGGTTCAGGTTTCGTTAAGTTTTTCTTATTTATTTTATTTACAAGTTATTTCTATACACTGTTGTGCGCAATGTCTAAAAAAGAAACACAGAATTTGACATTATTTTCCATTTTTCAACTTACCTCTGTATGCTACATGTCTCAACATGTTTTATAATGTATTTTGCAAAACACATTTCGTTATCCTCTTCTCTTTCTTCTTGCATTAAAATTCAAACGGTGAAATAAAGTACAAAACTTATTGTCCAAGTTCGTAGTACAAAATAGAGTATGAACATTAGGGAGATAACCAAATTTTGGCCCTAGCACCACGCGTTGGCGAATGTTGTGTTATTTACGAAAACAAATTTTCAAGTTATTTTGGAAAAAAACGATTTTTTACAATTTCCCAAAATCATTTCAATACCGAAAGCATTTCCAAAAGTTTGATACCACATACAACCCTGGGTAACCTATGGGAGCTACGAAAACTTGATTTCAACATACACACGGACAGACGGACAGACGGACAGACGGACATGGCTAAATCGACTTCCCTATCTATAAGGATCCCAAATATATATACTTTATAGGGTCGCAAATGAATATTGAAGAAATTACAAACGGAATGACAAACCTATATATACCCTTAACAGTATAGGGTATAAAAAAGGATTTCCAAACTTTACCACGTTTTGTGGGTGAAGCTATTCGACTATGCTAGGGCCATTTTTATAATTGCGAAAAATGTAAAAAATATTATTGCCCTAATGAACATACAACAGTATTTGTATGTGTAATTCAATCAAAATATTTAAAGTTTTTTTTTCTTCTAGTTAAAAAAATGTACAAAATTTTAATTTGTTTAAAGTCTCAGTCATCTATGTGGCACGTGAATTTTTATTTAATAACGTTCAGATTTTATTTCTGTTTAAAAATATAGTACTTATCGCTGGAATAATAGAAAAACATATTTCAGAGATCAACTAATCAACGTGTGTTATCGCTTGTTGTTTATAAAAATTTTAAAAAATAGTGTTTTGTTATTTTCATTAACGGTTTGCAAAATGAATGATGAAATAAGATTATAATAACCTACGTATGTTTATACATATGTAGATACATATGTACCCTGTCGGAATTTGAGCTAACTTAAAACAAACTAATGGTTAATCAGAAACGAGTCATAGCTGTTTCAATAGCTAACTCATTTTCCATGTTAAATGCTATTCAGTTTTTTAATGTAATGTCATTAAAATGAGTCAGTACTCATTCACGCTGCATAAGTTACAAATAACCACAAGCTAGCTCATTTTGGCGCATATAATATAATACACTAATGGTTAGCTATGAACTGACTATGCTATGGTTGGCTCTAACAAAAGAATAAAATATTAAAGATTTTTGTCTTTTTTTTTATTGGTTTATATGTTCATACATACATAGATAAATTAAACATTATTCATGTGAAAAATTTGTTTTTTGATCTATGTAACAGTCTTTTAATTTACATGTAGGTACATGTATATGCAAATTTGTATGTATGTCAAACATGTAGGTTTATATGTATTAAAATTTTTTTATTTTGGCGTTTGGCTTCTCTCCTTTTGGTAATGCAAACAGTTTGAAAATGCCGCTTCTTGATGAATTTGCACAACTATAAAACGGCATAAAAAAATATTCAACACTAATTATATACGCATGGAGTTTGAAACGCCGTTGTTGTCAATACAAGCATTAAACCTTTCTATTCGATAAATACTGTTGCGAGAGGATGTTTTTTAACAAAAATCAAATAATCAAATGCAAGAGCAGAGTTTAAAAATGTCGAAATTAATATGCAAGAAAAACATTGATATAACGATATTTTGCAAAGTATGGTATCGACGATATATGTATATCGATATTTTCTTTTTTTAATATTGATATATTGACATATGTATTGATATTTTTTGCCCAACCCTAATACATACGTTTTTATTTTTCTTATCTGCAGTGAACAACAAGACCGATTATATTAATAAACAATAAACCGAATGGGTATTTAATTTACAAAAAAAA
>NDXZ01015695.1:17286-28951 GCA_003055125.1 Paykullia maculata
AAAAAAAAAGTTGAAATAACATGAAATTTAATATTAATTTGAAATGTTTTCTACATTCCATATTAAAAATTTGAGGATAATGAGGAAATATGTACTAAGTATATATAAATATGAAACAAAAATATTTATATATTGTTCTATATATTAATATATATGTTTTATATATATGTACATATGTTTATATTTCCTAAACTTTCGAATATGGATTATATGATCCATATATAATTTGCTTATAAAACCATACAACCAACACAAGTTTAATAAAGTTGACTGTATTTTGTAAATTAAGTTTTTTACTTTGTAAACTTACAAAAATGTATTTCTTTAATATATTTTAGCAAGTATCTAAACATTGCAAAAACAATTCAAATTTTAATATTCAATATTCTTCAACTATTATAAAAGGGTGTACATTCAAGCCCCTATTGTAATAATTTTCTTAAAGTTTTGATATTACCTTTTTATAATCATTTATAGAAATAAGATGGACCAGGAAGCTCTCTATAGCATCTACTATAGACATTTTCTTTGATTTCTTTCCAACTTTATGTAATAAACGTGCATATGGAAATAATACGGCGTTTATTAAAATAGCATGTACACAATCCATATAAACTGGTAAAAGTGATACTAAATTAATAAAAAACAAGTAAGAGCGCTATATTTGTCTGGGCCAAATCTTATATACCTTTCACCATGGGTAGTGAATATATTTTTTTTAAACGTTATTTTCAATTTATATTTAACCTGTAGGAAATGACACACACACACACACACACACACACACACACACACACACACACACTTGCATACAAAGCATCTAAACATTATTTAAACTATAAATGTATATACGTTTATCACAAAACATACTTAGTATATATTAATGTTTCTGTTTTTTAATGTTTTTTTTAGAATTTGTGTCTGTGGCGGAAGCTTGTTTGAAGATGGCGCCTCGGATATAGTTGTAGCTCTGATGTAGTAGGCGACGTACATATGCCTAATGTAAGTGTGCCAGGTACTGAGCTGTAGTTTTTGGTTTTTATTTAATTGTTTTCTTTTATACGAGTACGTATGAATGAATTATGTATTTTTAACATTTTCTTTGTATTATTATGATAATGTATGTGATTGTGTTTTCAAATCATATGATAACTTTAAAAATTAGGCCTTGGATAACTGAGGCTTTCATCGTTGGCCGCATAGACAATGACAGAAGATTCCGACTCGATATCTGAGGAAGAACGTAGTTTGTTCCGTCCCTTCACCCGCGAATCATTGGTGCAAATAGAAAATCGTATCGCTGACCATGAAAAACAAAAAGAACTGGAAAGAAAGAGACTTGAAGGAGAGGCGCCGGTAAATATTACGAATCTGAAATTATGTTTTTTCAAATTTTCATATTTATGTATGTGTAAAACCTGAGTCAGTGCGTAATCTTTTTATACATATGTATGTATATTTTGTAGGTAGTAATGTATGTAAGTACATACTTAAATATTCATACTAGGGATGGGCAAATGCAAAAAGTGTCGATGTTTTTTTATCGGTCTATAAATGTATATTGTGTTAAAAATATCCGTATTTTTCGTAAATTGATAAAAACAGAAAAACAATACTTTACTTGTACGATCTACATATACATATACATATGTACATAAAAACGTTGTAAAAATTAATTGAACCAGTATTTATCAGATATTGACATGTTTGATATGTTTGCCTGTTAAACGGCTCCTTCTATCTGTAAATTTACCGACAAAGCAACGCTGTTCAAAGATACCGAGGAAGCCTAACATAAAAAAATCCAAGGGTGACCTTAGGATAAGCGGCGTGAAATGCTAGACACATATAACTTGAATTGATAATGCTTTCTTAAAAAAGTTAAAAAAAATCGATATTTTTTGCCCAACCCTAATGTATACTACATATGTACAAACATATCGCACACCCAGTTCAAAAGTGACACAGCTTTAAATTTTAATTTTTCGAGTTTATATGCTTAAACTATGCACAATAACCTTGTTTATCTATAAGAAACATATCAGAGTAATTTTTTGATGTTAACTGTTGCTAAAAAAACAGTTATGTCTTTCTTTATGTTTCAATTGGTATAAAGTTGCAATTCATAAAAGTGACTTATTATACCCTTCACACACACATGTGTTAAGGGTATACATATATAGGTTTGTCATTCCGTTTGTAATTTCTTCAACATTCATTTCCGACCCTATAAAGTATATATATTCGGGATCCTTATAGATAGGGAAGTCGATTTAGCCATGTCCGTCTGTCCGTCTATCCGTCTGTCCGTAAGTATGTTGAATTTAAGTTTACGTAGCTCCCATAGATCACCCGGGGTTGTATATGGTATCAAACTTTTGGAAATGCTTTCGAGCAAATCGGTATTGAAAACTGGCAAGATCCATTAACAACCGACTGAAATATAAGCAAAAAAGGACGACCGCCTCGTTTTAAAAAAAAATTTTTTTTTTAATCAAAAATTATTATATTTGTGTGTAAGACATGTCTTTTGGGTAATTTTAAAGAAAAACTTTTCGATTTTTAAGCAAAAATTATTATATTTGTGGGTAACCCATGTCAATTGGGGAAAAAAGCAAAAAAAAAAACGTAGTGAAGGGTATATAAGATTCGGCATAGCCGAATATAGCGCTCTTACTTGTTTTTAGTTGTGTCAGAAAATATAGTGGTAATAGATCCCTTCGCTAAGAGCTAAATAGTTTTAACTCGAATTCAAGAAAATATTTATTTGTCGTATTGACATTATTGTTTAAATTTTGTATGGTTTGTTGCTAATTTCAAGAAAAAGAAAAACAAAACACATTTATATGAAAAATCGTTTGTTGGTTTCTTGAACAAATTTTTGAATGTTTTTTGGATTTGTCAGAATTCTCATTTAATATATTTGAATTCTGGTATATACATACATACAATATTTTTGAATTTTTTCAAGAAATAAATTTCAAAGACTACTGATGATCTGGTCTAAGCAACCAGTGAAATGCAGCATATAGAAATTAACAACAAACCATACAAAATATTTTTATTTACGTCAAAAACAGTTTATTTCAATTTGTGAAAAATTAAAAATTTTGAGTTGTGTCCCTTTTGAACTGGGTGTGCGATATACATATCTATTTCAAACAGTATAATATTACGAGAAAACAGATATAAACATATGTATGTATATATGTATAGATATGTATGTATGAAAATGCGTGTTTTATTTATTATTTAACAAATCTAACCCTGTAACAAATCTTAAAATCTTGTAATGTAAATGTGGAATGTTTACCATATAATTTTGTGTGTGTGTGTTTTTTTTGTTGTAAAAAGTACCAAAATGGAAAAGCTTTTAATTGCTTTATGGTGTAAATTTCGCGTTTCCCCTCACATTATCATCTTTTTTTGAGGCATTTATTTTATATTTTTAAAACTCTTTGTATTATACTACTGCCATTATTTTTTATTTACATTGTAAAAAATTACTTTCCCTTTAATTTTTAATTTAAAGACCGTTAACCAATAAAAATATCGAAGAACGTTTTGTAATTTTCTTTAATATCTATATCATAATGAAACTTATTTATACATATTAATGTTTTTCTTTTAATAGACAATATATTTTGTATTTTAGTGTTAAATATTTAAAAAATTGTAATAAACTTTCGAAACAAACAATTGTACATATACAAACATATCCGTGTATATAGAATTATGTATGTATATACACTAGGGCGGTCGTTATTTTTCAACTTTGTATTTGTAACTTTCTCTTAAAATATTTGTTTTAGCATAAAAACACGATTAAAAAATTGATTGAAAAAAATTAGGTAGATCAGACGTGGCGCAACGTCCTTGAAAATTAGACTCCTGCCTAATAAATTACTGTTTCTTTACTTGCAATTAAAAATTTGTATACCCTTCACTGGCAATATCCATCGATTAACGGCTAAAATATATGCAGAACAAAGCCAATTTCTTTTTTTTAATCCTCTACACACAAATTATTATTTTGCAGCTTTTGGATAACCTACCTATGTTTGTTTTATTTGTGTATAGGACATGCCCATCGGGTCATTTGTAAAAAAAAAACAATAGATTAGTTGGCCCAGAATCGTCTTTTCTAAGACTTTTATTACCTTAAGGACACTTGTTAGCACAAATATACAAAAATACACTTTTTATTACATACCTGCACATGGTGAAGGGTATATAAGATTTGATAAAACTGTATTAAAGTCCTCCATTAGCTTAACCACCTGGTCCGCTAGGTCATTTTCTAATTAAAATTTCTAACGATATTTAAGCCAAAGTCAAAACTGACATACTTTTTTCAGTCCTTTGGATGTTTTGTTTAGACTTAAAGTTCATAGTGTATCGAAACTTTTGAAAAATGTTTAAAGATTTTTAAGCTACTAAAAGTTAAATGTTTTTTATCAACATATTCGCCCATAGTAAGTAGGAAAGTAGTACGCTTTTTTGATTCATGTTTAACCTTTGGTTGATCCTAATAAAAAGCTAATGTTACAGTTTCTGGTATTAGGTACCACAAATAATTGCTTATATCTTTATCAACTCTGCTGTAAGCATTCAAATCTTTCAATAACAATGAATCAATTGCCGGGGCTTTTGCGGCAACTGGTGCTTGTATTCATACTTTTAAGTAAACCCTAAAAATTGTCAAAACGGAGCCATGAGACTCTACTTGACAGTTCGCGAGTGTGGCAAAATACCACGTTAACCAAACCCTAAAAATAAAACCAGATATCTTGAATACCAATTAACTCACATTTTTCCAAGTCGAACTGGTTTTAACATAAATATATCTTGAGTCAATAAATAGCTTTCGCCATCTAACGTGTGTGCTAAAATTCCCACCCCCACAAGAGAAATTATTAAAATTATTATTACTTGAATATTTCGTAATGCGAATTCTACCATCTCAGATGTATTTTATACTTGTTCCTTTCAATTCAATTCAATCAAATAATTAGTCTTAAAATGAACTAATGGAATCCTGTATTTAGATCTAGAAAAAATGATGTGACGATGATTTGCTAGGCCAAGATGTCATCATCCATTTAAGCTTAATTTCAGCTGCAAATACTTGCAAGACTCTTGAAAATATTAATTCTTACCTAATTAATTCAAAGTGCCGAATTTAGAATTATTCAACATATGGCGAGAGATCTGAGGATATCAAACAATATTTAACAGAGCAGTCACGAACATTTTATTTAGATCCGAGTAACAGATGACGAATGTGAATTTGTCTCAAATCAATCGTTTTTAGCAAAGAAAAAAAAAAATAATAAAATAAACATATTATTTCCATTTTAAGGTTTTCAAGGGAAAAAACGAAGTGTGTGGTGCGGTAGCGATGTACAGGTTCTGTTTGAACTGTGGGTGGAACGTGCCACCGGCTTACGACGTACAAAAATAAATGGGCACATTAACAAAGTTAATATCAAACCTACAAATTTACACAATTGCCTGTCTCTTATTTCAGAATGTCCTACTGCGATCCCAACTTGATGCAACATGTTCAGAATAATGGTTGCTAGTGCATGTACAATTTTTACATTATGAAGCAGTTTCAGCAAAAGTAATTTCAGCTTTATTTCAAATAAATAGTGCTTTTTCACCAACAGCATAGCTGCAAGTCGTATTTTCTGCCTTCTATCTATTTGATCTCGAAGTAAATGATAAAAAAGTGGTTGAAAAACAAACAGCTGTTTACTAAATGCAAAAACTGTTGTCTGTCAGAGTAAAATTTTAATTCACATTAGTGAGCTTTTAATGCAAATTAACGCTGTCGTCTGTCTACGCTATTATAGCATTAACAAAATTTTGTTCATAACTATAACGACTACCCTAATATACACATATATGTACTTTTGTATAACGAGTTATTTATTTTTATTGAAAAGTAAAACGTATTGATATAAGAGCATGTACTACCCTTAAAACTTGAGCCTAGTTCATCTTATATTTATTTTGAGGTTATGCATTTCCTACAATATAAATATGAAATATTGCATTAAAAGCCGTAGTATTTTATATTAATTATTAATTAGTATACTAGTATGTATTTTCATTATAATTGCTTTCTAATACATGTTCAAACAATTTAATTTTATATAGGGTTTTTTAATCTTTATTGTTGATCCTTTTTTTGCAACATTTTTTAACCGTCTTTTTATAACTGCTTGGATTTAATGATAGACAATTCAGACGTTAAAATTGTTTTATTGAAATAATTTTCTTTAGTTTTAGCCATGTGTATAAGCCAAACGAATTTATATAACTCTTAAAGCGATGGCGCTAAATTTTCCTCTAAGATGTTTATGCGTCGAAAGGCTTTTATTGTTTATTTAATTAAACTACTAAATATGCTTCAAAGCTCTTTTCAGACATGTAGCCCATATCAATGCTTTTACCTCACTGTAAGTAATCCTACAGAAAGCTTACTGTCACTTAAAAATATAAAGTCACACTGTCCTTTGGTCGAGCCCTATCATTATTTTGCGGTTAAGGTTCGTTTTTACAATAATGTTGCATTCAGAAAGGCTTTTGCCTTAAAGAATAAAAATATAATTATGAAATCAGTTTTTCCTTAGTTTGTAAATATCAAGGTGATTCCGAGTACAGGATTTCTTACAGCTTTACGAAATTCGCCATTATTTACTTTTTGAATCAGTCTATATAGTTTTTGTGCAATTGAAGAAATTTTTTTATTCATAATGTACAATTATGACACTTGACTGAACTCAATTTCTAGAACAGAAAATACATACATATGTACATTTTTTACAAAATTTTATTACAAACTAATGTTGTAAAACTTAAAAAGTATATTTTACAGGAATTAAAAAAAAGTTTAATTTTTGGAATATTATTAGTAAAATTCCTGGATCACATAATAAGTATAAACAAATCAGAATAATAAGTTTTTTTTTTTTAAATTACAAAACAGATAAAATTAAAACGTAGAAAACTTGAGTTGCTAGGGTAGTACAACCTCATGGGATTATAATCATCTAATCCGGTTTAAAATTACATGTTTTGAAGGAGATGGGAAAAATCGGTAGCTCTTTAAGTAAAGCTTTTCAAGTAAATTTAAATAAATTTCCTTAATTATTTATTCTAATTTATTATTATTATAATACATTTTTTTTTTGGTATTGGAATTTTCTACGTATATTTTAATTTTTGTCGTTACTAATATGAAGTTAATTCTATTGTTATGAAATTGCTTTTTTTTTTGTTTTAAAGCACAAATTTTCCTAACGTTTTTAAATTTTGTTAAAAAAATATAAATTTTTAGAAGTAATCGTGGAAAATATCCATGTGTAAATACATTGTTGAATTCTGATTTAGATATGGATTTAGGTTAATCGAAATAAGAAATGGGTGTTTATTTTTTACTCTGCACAACTCTATAAAATGCACCTGTTTTGCATATTAAATTTATATTTTTGTGCCAACAAAAACACAAATCCCCTAAAAACATTAAATCAGAGTCTAACAACATTAAAACTTTTTAATTTGCAATATATGTATGTATGTTTTTATTGTTTTAATTTTAGTGTTTTATTTTCGAAAAAAGCTTGTATATTACGTTTATAAATATTTATATTTTTTTAATTTATTAAATATTGGCTTCTTAAAGATTACATTTATGGCGAAAAACTGTATAAAAAAATTGAACAATGTTTTTTTTAAGGCAAAAAATTATTTTGTTTTCTAATTTATATATTCATTTATTTTCTTTATTATTTTTATTTAGTTTTCATTATTTTCTATATATTATTACCCTTAAACTCTCTTATTCTTCCATATTATGTATGTACGAGTATGTATGTAACTCAAGACAACATAAGGTACATGTGTATTTTTAGACAATGCAAATATGTATGTACAAGTACATATTTGACAAAAGAAAAAGTACTACTAAATAATATAATTTCTTTATATTTGAAAAAATTGTTTGTTGCTTAGGACAAACCACAGTGAATTTATAGAATTATATTATTTAATGTTGTTGTTAGCCCGGACAAGTTTTAACAATGTCTAAGTATTTGAAATTAAAAATAGCGGTCGAGCTTTTTTAAGTTTTAGCTTTTTAAAAACGTTCTGTATCGTTTTAATCAAAAATATTTAAATGCGTTTAAGCACTTAAAACCATTATAATTTAAAAAATAATAGCACTTCAGTATAAATGCAAACGTTCATGGTGTGATCATATTTAAATATAAGATACATAAATTGATAAGTCGATTATTGATAGCAACCAAACTTTCGTTGCATTGCTAGCAGGCAACCACAACTTTACGTTTGTCAATATAATCACACATTAACAAAAAATTTCATTTACATCTTTTAGTTGTCAGTTGCCAGTTGCCAGTTGCCAGTTGCCTGTTGCCATCTTTAATAACGTTGAGTCTCAACGTGCAACTTTTTGTAACTAAACATAAGCAATGACGTCGGCAGAATGACGTCATCAAAAATTTCTGTGTTTAAACTTATTTCCAAGGTGGGGTAAACGTAATTCTGTTTGGACACACATTTTTTTTTGAACATATTTTTGTTTTCAGCATACAATTCACAACAAATTTCAAACTTTCAACTACTTTAAAGAAAGTAATTTATATTTTTATTTCATTTGCAGCTTTCTTTATTCCTTATTCGCGCCATTTTATTTTAATAAAACAACAAATTTGACAGCTTGTGTTCTAACATAATTGCATAGCCTTGTGTTTGAACATTAATTTGCAAACGTGTGGTTGAACACAAACATTTCCGGTCCACACGGTCATTTTTTGTGTTTTAAAACTTGTGTCTCGTGTAGACTGTAAGAAACTTCTGAAGCAAAGTGTCAACGCAACTGAAGTCCAGTTGCTATCGATAATCGATCCGTAAATAAATATTTAATTATGCTAACGCGTTCCACATTTTTTTTTTCATCTAACCATCAAAAAGTTTATTTTAACTGTTTGAGTGTTTTCTTTATTCGTTTAATTTAAAGTATTTTTTTACAAACAAAGTACATACAGATAAATTTGTGTTATTTGTATATAGTACATACATATGAATATTTATATATAATTTTGTTTAATATATTTACTTCTTGTTTATTTTATTTCTTTTTCTCTATTTCTCTACTCTCTTTTTTTGGCGTGGAATATCTACATCTTACAATAATGAATAAAAAAAATAATTTACTAAAAATATTAATAAAACAAACTTTAACTCAATGGTTTTCTCCATAACCACTCAAAACAAATATCCAACCACCACCCCCACCCATTTAACGATCTATCTATTCATTTTTTTCTGTTTGTTATGAAATCATTTGAAAAAACTAAAATTAAAAAATTGATTACATTTTCATATCCTTTAATATTATTTTGTATTACCATTCATGATACAAAATTAACATTTTAAAAACCTTATCCCGATCTCTTCACAAACTTTGTTACAAATCTTCTTTCAGCCGCAATATGGTCGCAAGAAAAAACAGAAAGAAGTAAGAGTTTAATTACAGCTTTAGCCAATTTAAAAACTTATCATGTTCAAGTCTCTTTTTATTTCGTGTTTGTCCTGTCCCAAAAATGTATTCAAATACAATTTTATTTTGTTTTATTCTTATTTTTATACAAAATTCCTTTTTAAATATGTATCTTAAAGTCACTTAACTACTTTCGAAACGCTAATGCCAGTACACTTTTCCATTTAATTCTATTTTACTTATTAATATATATTTTTGTTATAAATTAAATATAATTTTTTACTAAGTTAACACAAATAGTTTTTTGCCTCCAAAAAGTTTGAATACATACATACATACATACACACAAATGTATGTTATTATTGATACATATACATATATTATACGAATGTATGTATGTATGTATGTATGTAATCGTTATGTGCAGTGTACCAAAGTGCTTACTATACACGCTTAAACATTTTTTCAGTTGTATGTATGTGTTTGTTACTTATTCAACCGCCAGATTAGCAGGTGATGGTGTTTGTTGGTAGGAGAACGACAGGAGGACTCTCTTATACATTTTAATGTCATCAAATTGGAACAATTTTTACATAGACTTTGGTTAAATTGTGATTTTAATTGTATCCCAAATATCCATATATCCAAACTAATTAAATAAGAATGTTTTTTAGTACATGTTTTATACGTACGATTAATACTTAATCGCTGCCGTTTTTTAATGCGATTGAAAAACTCACTTTATTTTATTAAAACTGTTGTTGTTGCTTTGCCCAATAACATTTTTAACTTGAAAATTTCCAAAACTAGAATTTACGAACATTTGACTTATTTTTGTGTGATATGCGTTAAGTTTTCATTACGTAACTCATAGTTTTGTTGTTAAATAAAGTATGTATGTTTTTAATATAGAGGCACATGTCGAAGCCGAATATAACAAGTATGTACATATGTACATACATACATATATTCTGAATCCTTATAGATAGGGAAGTCGATTTTGATATGTCCGTCTTTCCGTGTGCTGGTTGATATCAACTTTTTGTAGCTTCCGTAGGTTACCAATAATTGTATGTGGTATTAAAATTTCGGCAATATCTATCAATAACCAGCTTAGATATAAGCAAAAAAAAAAAATAGATACAAAAATAAATAAAATAAATTCTATATGAATAAACTTTGTCTAACTGAAAGATTTTGCTAAAGGGAATTCAATAAAAACGCTTAAAAAAATATGCCGTTAAGGTACAAGAAAAAATCGTGCACAATATGGTGAGAAGCACAAGGAAACATATTGAAAAATTGTTTCGAAATAAGGAAATTAATATATTGTTTTATGAGATCATAAAATGTATGTAAATAAATGCTTTATATGTATATTATATTTCGCATATAAACTAATATTTGTATCCAATTAAAAGCTTAATGCGTCTAGATTTTAAATCAACATTAAAAGACGAGACTTAAATTCACATTTATTATGATTGTTGTTCTGTAAAAAGTCCAAGAAGAAAACATGAAATGTTCGATAAAAAAGAGCATTTTTGGTGTGTTTAATTATACATTATGAAGATCCTCAAGATAAAAGTTGGAATTTCTCTGGTTTTAACCTCCAAGTAAATTTTGAAATATTCAGAACTTTGTAAGAGTTGGAAAAAAATTCCGATATACATCTGGCCTAATATACATACATGCACGCACATATAAATATGTATGTATGTATGTACATATGTGTTTTTATTTTTATTGCTTTTTAATTCTCATTGTTTTACTTGTATTCATGATTATCCGTGGTGTCATTTAAAACAACTTATTTAATGTTCTAGTTAATACATACATACATACATATGTACGTACGTGTGTACATCGATTTATTAGTTACTCAGCTTTAGAAGGGCCTTCTATAGCAGGCCCAATAAAGGGCCTAATTAAAGAAGAAAAACGTAATACTAATGAAGAATAAACCTTTTATTATGTTTATTTAAATAATTTTTTTTAAAACCATTTTTTTAACTAAAAAATTTTCACTGAAAGCATAACGCAAAATACATGAACGCTTTGGGCAAAACTAAAAAAAAAACAATTTAAAATATCTCTTCTCCTTTTTATATTTTACTTTTTTCCTTATATGTT
>NDXZ01015700.1:0-19632 GCA_003055125.1 Paykullia maculata
TTGGTACCTTCGATTGACTAAAAAATTAACAGCTTATTCTTAATTTGCGAAAATAATATTTCACAAGTGCCGCAGAAAAAATTGGATGATAAATAATCAGCCAATAAGTATGTTTTTTATAACCTTTTTAACTCCTACTTAACTTATTTCATAAAAAACTGTATGTAAAGTGGGGTCGGTCATACATTTGGCCTGTGTAGGAGCATCCTAGGCGCTGCAGGGGCTAAATTTAAGAATTTTATTAAGCCGCCATATTTGATAGGAACCCCCTGCTAGGAAAAGAGCACGGCTTGCCGCGGCTAATTTTTTTACAGTTATATTCAAGAAACTATATCCTCTCATCACCAATTAATATAATTGCCGGGAAGAGCCCGGAAGCACAACAAAAATGCTTTTGAAACATAAACTTAGGCTAGAAATTTTTTACATTTTAAACTCTCTTTTCAAACGTAAAAAAATAATAGCCTATTAACAAAATATGTAGTGAACAACAATAGTTTAAAAAAAATCAGTGGTTACGAAAAATTTTAATTTTTTCGTCGGATAGCTTCACGCTTAGGAATCCCCTAGAATTCATGCAGTTTTAACAATGATCAAGTTCCGACTAATACAAACACGCAGCTACCATCAATGGAAAGCCGGGATGGGTTGCATTTGTGTCTCTAGTGACTTAACAACAATTAGAACCAAATTTTATGTAAATACGACCACTTTGAAAAAATTGAATTTTGGCCAAGAAAAGTGGTCGTTGAAACCATAGTGCTATGTATGGACATTCTTCATAAGGTGCTCTTATGTTTTCAATTATATGTACCTATTAGTTTTCCTGTATGTTTTGTTTTTATGTATTGTTAAAGTTGTTTTTTGTTTTATTATTACACGGGTATTGTGTTTGTTGATTTTGTTAACATTTGAACAAAAATAATTGTTGTCTCTGTTGTGCGACACAGTCACCTTATAAGTCCGCCTTGACACTATTTTTGTAGAACATTTAAATAAATTTACATAAAACCTAATTGAATTAAATTAATAACAAGTAGCTTGACACATTTACGCATGTTAAAAGTTGTTTTTAAAGTTAAGCTCTTTTTTTTAAAGTTTTTTAAAACATCTTACAGAATTTAAACATTTTCACTTTAAATACCTAGGTAGGGTAGGTACATTTTTATTTTTTAATTGAAATCTGATAGTGTAAAACATCTGTTGTTGCAAGATCATGTTTTCCTTTCAGCATTTGGTTTCTTGTAATTTACATTTTACATGTTTTTTTCTTCTTTTCCCAAATTCTTTATTATTATTATTTCTTTTTGTGTTTATTAGTAGGCAGTGGCAAAGATGCGGTCTCTTTTGTTTCCAAAGTAGAAAGAACTATTCTTTCAAACACTATTGGTTATCATATGTATGTACATACATACACACATATGTAGTTAAACTCATGTTGTGAAGGAGCATAAGCGTAAAAATTCTTTATAGGTACCTATTTTTTAAATGCAAAAGTGATCATATTGTTAAACAATTTAAATTTGTTTTGTTTTGAAAAATTAAGACAATATGAAATAATCCATCCGTTACTTTAAACGTTTTACACTATTCATAGTTTTTCTTTGTTCCTCCTGTGTGTTTTTCTCTAATTCTTTATGAAAAATGTTTTGAGGAATTTCATTTAACTAGAAATTTCGCCAGTAATTTTTCTTTTAAAAAATGTATTTTTGTTTCAAAATTTATAATTATTGTTTAGGTAACTAGAGTTATTATGAAATTACCCTTTGTCTTTACATTAATTTTTTTTTTCTATTTTAATTTTAAATCATCAATATTCTACGTTTTAATCTTACATAAGTAGGTAGGTACATAGGATTTTGAAATTAATTTGTTATAGGTAGGTAGGTATACGATTACGGTTAGTTCTTAAATCAGTTTTAAACAAGCGTTAAATTTTTAAATCGATTTGTTAGTGCATATTTTTTCATAATTTTTACGTTGCAGCATTCTTTGGCATATTTGAGACTTTTATTGCATACATATTTTGATATTTTAAAAATAATCTCTTTATACCTACCTATGCTAATTTTTTTTAAACTTCTAAAAATGTAATTTGCTACATTTCCGTTATCTACATTTCAAATCGTGTTTAAAGAATAATATTATTTGGAACTGTTAAACTCCATTTGCAAATTTAAAAGTATTTGTATACCCTTCACCATAGGTGTTGTACTGGTGTTATATGTAAACATTATCTGTTTAACACTCAATTTCACAAATTAAAAAGTGGGACTTTCTATACTTTTGCTAATTGTGTAAGTAAGAACGAAATTTACCAACTGACAAGATTTTGGTGCTTTATTCTTTATATATTTTTTATTTATAGCGTATTTATTACAATTTTTATAGAGTATTACAAATATAAAGTATTACCGTTCAAAATGTTAACAAGATAAAAGACTGCCACACAAAACTTTATATTAAAACTAAACTAGAAAAAATTATAATAGAAAACGAAGGTCTAGACTCTAGATAAAGTAAAATGTATATTTAAACATTTTGCAACAACGTCTTCAAAACAAGTTTTAAAATATAATATTAATAAGCGCCAAGCACACTGTTATTTAAAATTTTATCTTATTAAATTCAAAAAATCTGATACCTGGATTTTTTTCCTCCAAATAAAGCAAATTTGTTTTTTTAAGAGCATCTTTTTAAGTTTTTACTGCATATAACACTTTTTTAAAGCATATTTGTGGTTTCCCTGGTCTCATTTTTGTAGATTGATAGACGTTAAACGTGAAAAAATCCTGACATTATTAAAAAATGAAGGAGAGAAAATTTGCAACTATTTTTAATCAGCGTAAAAATTAAAATATTTCTAAGCAACACTGTCATTACTTAATAAAAGTAGTTTGTATCAGCTATAAACCCAGCAAAGCCCTTTTACAAATGCTTTTTTTGAATTTCTTTTAATAAGAATTTAATTTATTTGCATTTAATTAATATTTCTGTTGTCTTTTAGAACAAAATAACTTTAGCTATTACTCACTACCTTGTCTTTTTGCTTAAATAATGAATCGTTCGTTTATTTGGTAGATTTATTAAGATTAAATAATTTTTTCTAATAAAGAAACTAAAGAAAATATGTATTCGAAAATAGTTTTAAAAAAAATCCAACGAACAGGCCAACAGGCTAATGCTCAAACATTTTTGGCAATTAATGATCTTTTTGGCCATTTTTTTTAATAAAAAAATTAAACTCAAAAATAATTGTTATTCGGCAAAAGTAAAAAATGGAAGTGGAAAAATAACCGGTATTCAATATAATATCGCCAGAGAAACTTAAAATTACCAAAACCAGGTGTACCTATACTTTTTTATATAACAGCGGTTGAGATTCAAAACTAGATTTGTTTTTATATCGTCACATGCTTGGTGGTCTATGACCTTCGTCTCTATTTGCCTTGGAATTCATTTTTATGTGCGATAGCCAGACCGCAACTTAAATTCCTTGATTAAAGGAATAACGAGAAATATCAAAATTATTTGACATTACAAACATACATATTTATGTACATACATACATACATACATATCTATGTACGTACATACATACATATTTACGCACATACATATACATACATACATATACATAGAATGTAAGAAAGTGCTGATTTTTTTTGATAAACAAAATTAAACCAAAAATATTTTTACATTTGTGCTAAATAATAAAATTCAATATTCGAGAATTCATAACAAAACAAAAAAAAAAAATGTTCCTATAAATTATGTAATAAATATCTACCATATTTGTATTTTATTGTACCCTTCACCACAGGTGACAAGAGTATATATAAGTTTGTCATCTCGTTTGTAATTTCTACAATATTCATTTGCGACTTCATAAAGTATATACATATGTATATTCTGAATCTTTATAGATAGGGAAGTCGATTAAGCCATGTGCGTCTGTCAGTCTGTAGAAATCAACTTTTCTCAGCCCCCCGATGTCGTACGAACACGTTACTGCTGTCAAACAATTAGAAATTTCTCTGAGACTCTTGCTATTGAAAATCACTTAAATCCGACAATTAACGAGATATAAGCAAAAAAAAAAAATTCTTTTTTTACAAAAATGATTATATTTGTGCGTTTTTTTTGGGAAATTTGAAAAAATTTGCTAAATGGCCCAGAATCAACAAAGATATAAGCGAAAAACCTATATGGACTAAAACTAATATCATAAAAATATAGTTTTTTAAGACTTACATATGTGTGTATATATGTAAATATATACACACATATATACATAAATACACGTAGTGAAGGGTATATAAGATTTGGCACAGCTGAATATAGCGCTTTTACTTGTTTGTGTTTAATTTTTTATAAAACTACTAACTTGAAAATCAAAACAAATACGATTTTGCTGCTTAATATTCTTAATCAGTTTTATAAATAAAATTAAAAAACAAAAAAACTTCACAATGAAAAGAATAAAAAAATTGTTTACACCTTTAATGCCACTAAATATTTTTTTGTTTACCGGTTTGTGGTTTCTACACAAAAAATGGAAAAACAATTTTTGTTTTATCAAATGGTTTGTTTTGCAAAAAATTTTTAATTTTACAAATTTAACATTGGCAAAGTCATTTATTATTAACTTATGTATATAAGTACATACATACATATATGTAAAATAATATTTTTGCAACTAAATTACTTTTTCAATAAAATTTTAATTCTAAAATAGTGATGAGCTAAAATTAAATTACACCGAAGGGGGGTTGGCCCTTTACCATTTCTATGGATGGTGACAAAAAACCGGTTTAAAATTTGTTCTAATTATTTTAATACAAAAGTATTGTCTAATCTTGCCAGTTTAATTTTTTAGAAAAGCAGGACAACTTTTAAAATTTCTAAAAACAAAAACAGAATTTTTAAATCTTGCGCACAAGAAAACAAAATTAAATTATATTGGCCAAGTGTATTAGGAGGTTTTTTTAGTTTCAATATTTCCTGACTAGTTCTTAAATTAAAATTACAATTAAATGTGTTATTCATTTTTAGAACTGAAACCAAATATATTATTAAGAAAATATAATTACAATTAAATTAAAGGCAATAAAACTAAATAAAGTGTGGACGTTTTGTAAGTACAGATTAACCTCGTTAATACGGACAGATATAGCTCCAATTTTTATCTGAATTATTGATTGTCCGGACTACAGTTAAAAAACATGTTAAGTCTCTAAAAATGGCTAAAATATATTTTATTTCCAGAAAATAATTAGTTAAAAAGCAAAAAAAAAAATTAATTTCCGTTTTGTTTGTTTACAAAAAATATGTATGTAAAAACCAAAAGTGATGAATAAAAATTTGTTGTTTGAAATACGAACTTGTTTTTTGTTAAACTGTCCGAATTACTGTATAGTCCGCACTAGCCAGTATTCGAATTATAGAGGTTGTACTGTACATATGTCCATACTATTAAGGTAAAGTGTATTTAAGATTCGTCATAACATCCGAGTATAGCATTTTTACTTGTTTTTGAATTATATTGCCAAGAGCACGGATACGAATTTTTAATGTTTTGGCTGTCGTAAAATGTTTAACGCCATAGAAAAATATTAATTTAAAGAATTCTACGAAATTGAAAATCATTGACAAAGCAAAATAAGTTTTTAAGTGTCTAATAGAACAGATGTTTACTACATAAACTTAACATCACATTACCCTTAATAACCCAACGAAATATTTCTGTTTTTCCATTTCGACAATAACTCAATAAATTGTACTTTTTTAATAATTTTTTTTTCCTTTACTCTGTTGTCAATTGTCAAGTGCCTGAAGATCAAAATTTTAAAAACAAAAATTCATTGACCCAGTAAAAAAAGTTCTAAAAGTTCTTCTTCTAGTGTTTTTTTTTTGGCAGCAACAAATTTAGAGAAAAATTTTCCAAAAACTATCCACTATATGAATATGTGATAGCTTGTGATGTCATAAAATTGTTTTATTAAAAAATAAATTTATTTTTTCAATTCTGCCGACATGTCGGCTATTTTGCACATAAAATACAAAACTAAATGTTACAATTTATGATTCCTTTTAGACTATTTTCTCGTTTATTTTACTTGCAATTTACTGCTTCCGTAATGTAGTTTGTTGTTGTTCATCTTCTACCGGGTTTGCGATTAAATTTAAACATTTAAAATTCTTTTCTATATGTAGCCCGACAACTTCCGGGCTGTATTTTGTCTGCTTCTTCAAGACATTAAAATTAGTTCCAAATTAACAAAGAATTTTATTTGTTTATTTTAACAACATTTTTAGAATCTAAAAACGAATGTTTTTGGAATCTTTAAATAAGATAAGTGAATAATTTCTAATAAAAAAAAAACTAAAATGCTATATTTAGCCATGCTGAATCTTAAATACCCTCCACCAATTACAAAGTACTTGAAAATTGTTGTAATTGTATACATATGTAGATAGATGACAAATTTTTAACAGTTAAAACTATGTACATATATAAAACATCATAAGAAATTTTATGACAATAAAAAAAAAAATTAGTGAGCAACTCTTAATGAAAGAAAAAATACAGACAATTTTTATTATTAGTGAATTTGTGTTTAAAAAATAAAAATAAAAAGTATATTATAAAAAGTACAATAAACATTAGCCCAGCTGAATATTAGATGTTTACCCAAGTTGTCAAAATGTTTTTTTTAATGAATAATTAAAAATATTTTAAAAGAGAGGGTGGTTGTTCGTAAAAAATTAATTAAAAAACAATTGTAAAGGTTGTACGTACAACAACTTCATATTTGCATTGAAATTAAGAAAACATAAATAGTTAGTAAAAACAAGTTTTTAAATAACAAAAACGGTGTTTCTTTGCATATTCTATGATATTGAAACGTAACAAAAAACATGGCAGGGGTGGAAATGTTGGTACGATCATATTTTTTCTGTCAATTTTAATGTTAACTTTTAAATTCTATAAGTAGAATTATTTCACTTCTATTGAATATTTGTTTAATTATAATCAATACATTATTTATATTTTAAAAAATTTCATTTGAAACAACAACAATTAACATGTACTGTGAGAATATATTATTTTTTTAAATTATGTTGATTCTATTATAAAAAAAAATAAATTTTAATTAATACTGTAACGGAAAAGTTACTTCTTTATTGTTTCTTGATAAAATTAACAAGAGATTTTGAAATAACTTTTATTAAGGAAAGCGCTGGTATAAAAGCATCCAGAAATTTTTTAATATAAAACATCAAATTTGGTTTTATAAGAATATTTTTGACGACAATTAATTGAATCTTATACTAATTTTAATAGTTTTGTTTTCGGAATTAATTTGGTATTAATATTAATTAAAGTTTAGTTAAAAACTTTTATATTTAGTACCTTTAATTTATAAAAAAGAACAATAATTCTATTTTGAAATATATTTGATACAAAAAAAAAAATAAAAATAAAAATTTTGTCCGTCCCTGTGTTTTTTTTTGCCGTTTGGTAAGTTGTGCAAAATAATTTTAATAAAAATTTAGACAGTTCATTTGGGAGGGTAAAAAAAATTCCGTTTAAACTTTTATTTAACGACATTTTTTATTTAGCCGGGGCAAAGTCAGAACGAAGAAGAAAGTGCTAAAGCTACGGTTACATTCGTCAAATATTTGACCAGAAAAGCGTGACCACTAAATAGTATTTTTTTTGATTGTTTTATTTATTTGGAAATGTATCTTTAACATCGTGACAATTTCAATGGATGTTTTAATTAATGTGTGCTATTCAAAAACTTGTTTAAGGGCGTCAAATATTTTTTGCTAAAATATAGTGGTACCGTTTTTTTGGGCAAATTTGTGACAAATGTGACCGTAGCTTTAGACGTATTTCTAATATTTTTACTTTTCTTTACTTTTACAAATAAGTCGTTAAATTATATAATAATGCTTGTTTTGTTGGCTTGATTCTATCTGCTGTACAGTTTTTTCCAAGAGCTGCTTAAGTTATTTTAAGATATTAGGTTTTTGGATTTTCTTCTTGTTTTTTTGATATTTAAGTTTTTGTATAAATTGTAATTTAAATATCTGAACTTAACACCATCACACCATTTTAAAATTGTTAAAAAATTTATTTTATCGTCAACAAAAACAACCGCATAACAAGTAGTTTTTTTTTATAGTTCAGTTGCGCGAAATGTTATTCCAAAAACAATCATATTCCGAACGCCTGCAAGATCTTTTTGCGATTGCTGTACATACTCTTATTTTGTTATTGTATTTTTAATGAATTATTTTTGTTTCTTAATATAAGCGAAGCATACCCAGTTGTGAGATCTTTGATAAAATATTTTTTTTCAAATGCGGGTGGGTTGTATTGTGTCAACATAGAAATGAATAAAATTATTTTATTTACTTTTTTTTATCACGATGTGTGGTTTTTATATTAAACTTAAACAAAAGTTGTTATTTATTTTTGTGGTTAACAAAAACAGGCATATTTTTTTATTGATTTAGGGTTAAAGTCATTTACTGTATATAAATATATTTTATATACCTGGTGCCTGTTGTTTATTCTTAAATGTTAGTAGTTTGGAGGGCTTTATTTTTTCGTTAAAATATCATTTTAACATACACGCAAAACACATCTAAAGCCATTAAGTACCATCAATATCTTCCTATCGTAAAGTGTTAGTCTATAATAAAAATGTAACTGCTAAGGAATACAACCGATACTTATTACCAAAAAAGCCCTCATCAACAGACGGACAGATACACAGACTGACAGACGGACATGGCTAAATCGACTTCCCTATCTATAAGGATTCAGAATATATATACTTTATGGGGTCGCAAATGAATATTGTAGAAATTACAAACGGAATGACAAACTTATATATACCCTTATCACCTTAGGTGAAGGGTATAAAAATAAAAATACTTTTAAAATTTTGACACTTCTGATTTTTGTTTTATTTTTCAACAATAAACGATCAGCTGAGCAGAGTTCCCACTTGCTCATATTTTGTTACAATATGCATGAAAACATTTTACGATTTGATATGTCACCCATTTAAAGCTGCTTTAATTTAAAACATACTTTATTTCGGACTATAATAGCAAAAAAAATGAATAAATGGTTTTTAATTTAAAGTAGTTTTTAAAAAGAACCGACTTTAATTCATAACTATGAATACTGGCCTTAGTAATTAACATTAAGTAGTTACTTAATTATATTTAAGCAATGACTTTACAAGTAAGTACTTGCCTCGAATGTAGGGTGATTTTCATTTTAACTTATTGCTCATGCTTATTTTTAACTTAAAGTACTTATAACCATTTAAATAAAAGAAAAAACTAATTATATATCTGTAAACATTCTAACTTTAATTATTGGAAAACTGTTATAACAAGCCTTAATGGTTTATTGTCAACAAATTGGCCAACATTTATACGTGACCTACAAATGACATAAAAATTATAAATTAATAAAAAAAAATCTTCTTCAGTTAGACGTTTTGTTGCATCATTAAAGTGTGTGTTGTTTCAAAATTGTCATTCAAAGATCTTTCAACACCAATTTATCAATTAAATTTAGATTGATGAAATCGATATATCTTTGTTATAATAAACAAAGAGTTTGTACATTTTTTTTTGCTACGTGTGGCTTGTTATTGCTGTAAATAAAATGTTCTACAATAAAATTAATTGTTACACAAATTTGATTCACAAAAATGTAAGTACAAACATATTACATTACCCATAATGAGAACAATAAAATGACATCAAGTCGTAGGGCTTATTATAAGAACTTTTTTTATACGTATTAAAATATCAAAATAATATTTTTAATTCCTGCTGCAAATCTTTGGACATTACATAGTAAAATAATTGGCCTAGTCCTAGGCCAGCTTAGGGCAAAATTTTTTTGCAAAAATCGAAAAGCAAACTGTGCTTAAAGTTGTTTTTTTTTCTGATATCTGTTTGCGATAAAAAGCATTATTTCTGTTTTCAGTTTAAATATCTTTGCGCCAAATAGTCTAAACGTTCTTAACGTTTTGTCCCAACTTACAAAGCAGGAATTTAAAGGCAGACATTTTTCAATTATCTTTCGGTCAGTCTTGCCTTAACCTGTGTACCTGCACACTTTACCTTGTTAACCCCTTGCCAACAAACTTCGTCTGTCTGCCTTTCAATTTCTGCTTTGTAAATTAGGACATACTAACTTACTTCTAATCAACTTTTTTACAAATAATTCTTAATTGATCGCGCAACATGAGGCCGAGCATTGTCATAATGAAAAGCTATAGATGTATTGCTGGCCATTTTTCCTTCAATATTCTCTCCAAACAAATGGATTGTTATCCTTTTAGGTATCCCGTGATCGTTTTACCCGGTTTTAACAGCTTTTAATAGCTGGCAATTTTCTAACTCTTCTAAATACAGTGCGATACCAAGTCGCCATGGATGTTTGGCAATTGTGTCGATGTTTCTGGTTTGGTCGGGCTTCACATGCGAGTTTTTTCAATTTGGATTTTTTTTTAAAGATTTATATTTCAACGCCAGTTTCAATTCGTTGTAAAATCTACTTAGTTTAGTGGCACTCAAGCAGCATTTAAGACATGCGAAATCGCCCTTGGATGTCTGCTGACTTCAGTTTGTGTGACATCCTTGTTTTTGAATGAAATCAAGTGCTTTTAAACATCTAAAAAGTGTTGCTTGATCTTATCCCATTGATTATCGAAAGAGTCAATTTCTTTTTACTCTATCGTTGCAATTTTCTGCAAGTCAAGTAATTGAACAGGCCTAATATAAAAATACTATACCTGGCAATCCTTTTTTTCTTACATCATGTATAGAATTCTTATCGTTAATATTGAGATGAGTAAAAGTGTGTCGATGTTTGTAGTTTGGCCGGGCTTTTCATATGCAAGTTTTTTCACTTTGGATTTTTTTTAAAGATTTATATTTCAACGCCAGTAACAATTCGTTGTAAAATTCACTTAGTTTAGTGGCACTGAAGCAGCATTTAAGACAGGCAACATCGCCTTTCGATGTCTGCTGGCTTCAGCTCGAGTGACATCCTTGTTTTTAAATGAAATCCATCCAGTGCTTTTAAACATCTGGAAAGTGATGCTTGATCTTATCCCAATGGTTATCGAAAGAGTCAATTTGTTTTTAACCTATCGTTGCAATTTTCTGCAAGTCCAGTCGTTGAACAGACCTAATATAAAATTCCTATACTTGGCAATCCTTTTTTTCTTACATCATGTATAGAATTCTCATCGTTAATATTGAGATAAGTAAAAGTTTAATATTGCATAAGTAAAAGTTTAAAGTTCTCGAATTAAATTAATACAACTATATCATAATTTTGTCCAGCTAAATGTAAATAATAACATCTTTCTTCTTTAAAAGACAACACGCAATAGAAAATGACATCATGTTATTAAAGCTCTAAAAATATACCACAAAAAAAAAAAATAAAAAATAAAAAATAAAAAAATGCACAAAAATATTTGTATAGAAATATATAAATAACTTGTTGTTTTCTGTTTATTAAAAAAAATTTTTTTTTTTGCATTATCAACATACATAAAAATATAAGAATTGTTTTTAAACGGAGTATAAACAAATTGATGTGAATGTTTATATACAAACATACATACTTATGTATGTATGTATGTACATACATACATATATTAAAAAAGTTAATAAATAATACGCAAAAAGAGAAAAAAAATTAACGAAAACAGTAAACAAAAATATAATTCACTAACTAGAGCCGGCCTAAGTTACCGGTGCGAACAAATTGTTTAAATTGTCTTCTATTAATATTTCAGTATCCCAGCAAAAGATTTTATGACCAAATAATAAGTTTTAAAAATTATAATACACTGAATCTTCACTACTTATACAATCACGTTTTAACTCATTACTCCTTAACGCGGCGATGTCAGTAAAGGCAGATACTTCCTGTGTCGCTTACAAACAAAGTTATTACTTTATTGCCATTAAGGAACTTCTTACTATTAATGATTAAAACAGCCCTTTAGCATACAGACCAGGAATTGAAGAAGTTATTATTTTTAAAATATTAAATAAATAATTGCTTTTAATCAATTTGAAACCAAACAAAAACGACCGAAAAAAATTCATAATATTTTTATTCTATTCCTAGCAAAAACTTTTTGAATTTGGGTAATAGTAATCTTCGTTACCTTCAGAATTGTTTCAAACCGAAAAAAATGTCTTAGTTGTGAAAACTTTAGTAACATATTTTTTTTTTAAATGACTTTTAAGATACTGACTGACTATCCTACAAAGTCGTGCGATTATGTCAAATAAAAATCGTATAGAGTTCTTTCTGTCCTACATGAGAAAATCGCAAAAAAATGTGTGATTGGATGCCACACTGTCATACAAAAAACTCATCTTTATCAAATATTCTCGGTTCCAAATTCATTTTTAAGTTTCTTTGCAATATAAATAAATGACTTGTAATGTTTTTGTACAGTTGCTTTACAAGCAACTCTGATCGCACAGAAACTACTATTTTATGAAAATTTACAAAATATTATCAAATCGGACACACTTGTGAAAAAATCTGTCACACATATGCACTTTTTGTCCACACTATCACACTTTCTGAGCACACATACAATTTTGGACATATCGAACGACTAAATCTGATAGTCAGTCAGGGCCTTAACAGTAGAAAATTACCCACTTATAATTCAACTGTGTAGTTTCTGTTTGGTAACTAGTTTTTTGCTTGTGTTTGATTAGTACATTTGTAAGCGTGGGTCATTTCGTTTTGGAAAAAAATAAGTAGTTGTTTAGAAAAATAGTTACTAGTTTATGTATATTTTCAATTATTTTCTAACTTGGTAAGTAAAGTTTTTGCTGGGTTATTATTTTCAATACAAATAAACAAACAAAAAAAATAAGAAGAAAATAAAAATAATATATTTTTGGGGAATTTGGCATGGTCATTTACATATGTATGTATGTAGAAAAAAACAACATTTGGTAATGCAAAGTATAGTCTGCAACCCTAATTACTTCTTTTATAACAAATAATACAATGCACACGATATGACAGCTTCTCAGGCACGTGATCAATGCCTGTGGTTTTATGGTGAAATTCAAGAGATTTTTGTCATAAATTCACGTAATGCCAAACAATTTTTTGATATTATACATATTTAATGTCTGTGACTAATCAATTAAGCAAAGATATATTGAATAATGCCAAAACCGTTTTTATAGGCCTCTTAAATAATCAAGTGTACCCAAATTGGCACAGGAGCGTAAATGGGTTAATGAGTAAAATACACAATACAACGAGGGTTGCCAAGTGTATCATTTTGAAAAATGTTAAGAATTTAAATTAAATAGAGAACGTAATTTTTTATATCGTCAAACCGGTAGGGGTTTATTTTCTAAATTTCTTCAAAGCAAAAACTCATCTTAAATTTAGTGCTTAGTTTGTTTTATAACTCAGAGTTTTTAAGCACAGTACATGGGAAATTTTCTAGCTGAAACAGTTGGCAATAATAATAAACCGCATAAATTGTTGCCTTTATGTGCATTTAAAGAGCAACATAAATTACAATTATAATTAAATAAGTTAAATTTACCTTTTTGGTAAAAGTCGCTTTCTGCAAAATTTCATTTAAAAATTAGTTGCAATTTCGAAAAGTTTAATGTTTTTGTCTTTATCCAAATTGTTTTTATGCTAAAATATGAAGAACAACGTCAGTAACTCTTTAAGCAAAGTGCGAATCAGAAAAAACAAAAAAAAAAGAGAGTTGCAAGGGTGCATTATTTTCCATTCTTCTTTCATGTTTCTCCCACAAAATCAAAAACTGTGCAGCAAAAGTTCCATGTTTTCGACAAGGACTTTGTGAGAAAATGTGAGTGTATTTTTCGAATTGTTTTGTGTAAACGCTGGGTTAGGTAGAACAGTCAGCTGTATAAGAAGAATAAGGGTGAGTCCCAGTGTGGTAAACTATGGCTTAAATAATATAACAACTTCTTTTTCTCTGTTATTAATTTTCTCAAATATTTGTCAACTGTCTAAATTGAGCAATTTTGCAATCATATTTTTCTTTTCATAATGATTATTAATATTTAATTAAAATTAAAGACGATAAATAATAAATGTTTTTTTGTTTAATGTTTTCTATTTTAGGTATTTCAATGGATAAATGAATTAGCACATCCAGAAACACGTGAAGCTGCTCTGTTGGAATTGAGCAAAAAACGCGAAACCGTAACAGATTTGGCACCAATGCTATGGCATAGTTTTGGTACAATAGCCGCCCTCCTACAAGAAATCATTAATATCTATCCTTCAATTAATCCTGCCACATTAACTGCTCATCAATCGAATCGTGTTTGTAATGCCTTGGCATTATTGCAATGTGTCGCTTCGCATCCCGATACCCGTACGGTATTTTTGCAAGCACAAATTCCCCTGTTCCTATATCCGTTTTTGCAAACAACATCAAAAACGCGACCATTCGAATACTTAAGATTAACGAGTTTGGGTGTTATTGGTGCGCTCGTTAAGGTAGGCATTTTTGTATTGAATTAATTTCAAACTTTTATTAAATGTGCGTGTGTTTGTTTGTGTTTTCTTTACAGACTGATGAACAAGAAGTGATAACTTTCCTTTTAACTTCTGAAATCATTCCTTTATGCCTACGCATTATGGAATTTGGCTCGGAGCTAAGCAAAACTGTGGCTACATTTATTTTACAAAAAATATTACTGGATGAGAGTGGTTTGTCATATGTCTGCCAGACATATGAACGATTTTCACATGTTGCTATTATTTTGGTAAGTACATAAGTATATCTGAAGAATAATTTATTCTGTCGGCACGAGAAAATCTTAAGAAACAAATTCTTATTTAGGCCAATAATGAATAGGATCAAAGAAAGAGACGGGAACTTCCCCACTATATATAAAAATAAAATAAATCCTATCGCTGTAAACTAAAATCGTAGTGTATCAAAAATTGTGAGGCTCAAAGCAGGGGCTTAAAATTGAACTAAAGAGTGTCTAAATAACAATACATTTTTTCATTTCAAAAAATAAACGAGTTTTTGTTGGGCAAGTCATAATATTTTTTATTGCTTTGTAAAGTACGTAAGTTTCGGTTAAGTATGAAATGAAATATCCGGCAAACTGCCCCTGCGGCTGTAAAGACAGGCCATTGCTCCTCATAAAATTTTCGTTGGATCTCAATCAGTAATAATCAGGAATTATTTCTGTTACGCGCATAGTTAAGATTTCACAAAACCCTAAAGAAAAAAACCGCATTGCGTTAGGTTAGATAAGGTAAAAAAGGGGAAGTGCTGTACTCCGAGAACCATTAGGTCCATTGTGCATTCCTTTAGTCCGCATAGTAAAATGTGGAAAAAGTAAGAGAAACAAAGAAAGATTTCATTGTATTATATTTTTATTATGAATTCGATATATCGACATGTTCATGGGGGAATCATTCACCTAATTATATGTATGTCTCTATGGTTTTGTAGCCTCGTGTAGTGGTTGACAATATGTTTGACTGTTTTCAGTTCCTCCTCATCCTTACACACCCTAAAAAAGGTAGGATTGTTAATCCTAACCTTAACGATGACCCCTTTCCTAACTAGGCCCAGAAGTATTTTAGTGTTTTCTGAGATTAGACTCGGCCATAAGACTCTTGATATCTTGCGGTTTCTTCTGTCCCTCCATGCGCGACGTTAAATCTCATGATCTTGGTGGCCAGTTAACATTAGAATTTTGTTAGATGATTTGGTTTGGAAATCGTTGCTGCAAAACATTTATTGTTTTAATGCGCGGTGTAATAGGTGCGCCATCCAGCTAAAACCACATTTCGTCCAAATCCATGCCGTCCAGATGAGGCCACAAAAGTTACGTTAACGAATTTTCTTGCACCACCCAAAAAAATATGCCACAAATGCATTCTTATTAATGTATTTGTATATTAAAATATTAGGTATCGTTGGAAGAATACAGTTGCCTTAACTTCCAAAGATTAAAAGACAGCAAAAAAATCATATTTTGCAGCAAATAGGTATTAAGCAAGAATTTTTTGATCGATTTTATTAAGTTTATTATTTCATTCCTACACATTGGTGAAAGGTATATCAGAGTTGGCACAATCAAATATATCACACGTTTTCGTTTTTTGATGAATTTAAATTAATATTTTTGTGCTTTTGTTTTTATTTTCAGGGTAAAATGGTAATACAATTAGCTAAAGAGCCGTCTGCACGTCTACTGAAACATGTTGTACGTTGCTATTTAAGATTATCAGACAATCCCAGGTAAGTTGAATATACATACATATGTGAATATGTACATTTCTGTATGTATGTACGTATGTATAAAATATTTTTGTTGTTTACTGTTTTTATAATTTATTTAATAACTTAAATTGTATGTTTTTATGTTCGAAATTAAAGAGCACGAGAGGCTTTAAGACAATGTCTTCCGGATCAGTTGCGTGATGCCACATTTTCAGTATGTTTACAAGATGATAAATCCACTAAACACTGGCTACAATTATTAATTAAAAACCTAGAATTAGGTGTTGTGCCACCCACAGATCCCCGTCAAATTGGTATGTCACCTTTGACCTCATAAATTAAGCAAAATTGAAAAAAAAACAAAAACTAAACATAAACATAACCAACAGAACAGAAAACAGGTCAGACTTAATAGAGTAACAAAAAACATAAATTAAACATTTAAATGCAGCTTTTTTTCTAAAAAAAAAAAAACAAAAACTAAAAACAAAATATATATTGAATAACAGTCCAAT
The DNA here is from genome assembly GCA_003055125.1 of Paykullia maculata. Taxonomy (NCBI): domain Eukaryota; kingdom Metazoa; phylum Arthropoda; class Insecta; order Diptera; family Rhinophoridae; genus Paykullia; species Paykullia maculata. The sequence continues at coordinate 16,856 of NDXZ01015700.1, forward strand.
GGCTTAAAGTCTGTCTGTTTCTTAAAACAATAGATATATTTTCGTTATTAAATAAATGATTAAATATTAATATTTTTTACTTAAAAAAATGGTTAAACAAAATAAAAAAAAAATGCAAAAATAGAATTATTTCGTATAAGATAAAATATACTTAAACTTTAATGAAATCTAAGAAATGAAAATCATATTTAAACATAATGTAAATTAAACGTGATAAATGTGAATATTATTATTATTATTAATATGTAATAAAATTAATTCTTGATTAATTACGAATATATATAAAAAACAAACAAAAATCCAAACCAAGAAACAATAAATGTAAACTACATGTATGTATATGCATAAAAAATAAGTTTAACAACAAATAAATACATTTTAAAATTGTTTAAACTAACAGAGGAGACTGTAAAACAAAACAAAAAATTCTATTAAAAAAAATCAAAAAAAAAAACCAAACAAAAATATTAATATTATTATTATAGTTAAGCAATGGTACCTTACATTTATTAGCGAAAGAAAATAAAAATAAAAAAACATTAAACTTACTACAAACAAACACACACATACACACATTATAACCTTAATAATTAATAACAATTATATGCATTAATTAACAAATTTGTTTCCAAAAAATTAAATTAAAAAAGAAAGATTTTTTTTCTTTTAAATTATCAACAATCTAAAGAAATATTTGAAAAAAAGTATATGTTTGTACTCTTAAAAATAGTTAAACAGAATTTAAATTTTTAAAATAATCGTTTTTATTGTTATATTTATACTAAGCGTATGATCGATCTAAAACAAAAACAAAAAAACTGTGAATGTGTTTTTTTTAGTATCACTAAATTATTTAACAAACAAACATACATATGTACTCTTTTTTTTAACCAATGTCCTTTTTAACATCTTAATAATTGTAAGTAATCTTTATAAATACTTTATACATAGAAACAAACAAACATATTCAAAATACTTATAAATAGAAATTAAAACAGATTTATTATCTAATTGTAGTAAGCTTAACTATTTGAAAAAAAAAACAAAAATATATTGAACAACAACAACAAAATAAATTTAATTATACATATATGTATTGTTGAATGAAAAACAAAAACCAACTGTAATTTCAACTTATGTAAATTACACTACTCAATCAAAAGTTAATCAGAGATAATTTCAAAAACTAAATCAGAAAATTTTATTAACTTGATATTTTTCTTTTAAATTTAAAACTTAAATCATTGGTAATTAGTTTTGTCTTGTATACAATTTTAATTTAAATAGCGTTAAAAATTTAGATTTTTTTTTTGAGGTTAAAACCGAATAAACAAAAAATAATGAGGCAAATTTTCAGCGATAATTTAAAAAATGAAAGGCTTTAAAAATATGCCCAGTGAAAATAAAAACAAAATCTATGATAAATATTACCAACTTTATATTAAGCCTCTGTATAACTGAAACCAAGTTAAATGAATCATTCGTTAAACAAAAAAAAAGGATTTTAACATCATTTGTTTGTAAAAAACTGCTCGTTTTACTACAATCACTCTAGAGAATCCTACCCTCCCGGCAAAAATTTCACTTACAAAATAAGTAAGAACAGAAAACAAGAAATATTATTATGGTGGCAACCCAACTTAAGTTACGTTACCAGCTGGTAACTTTAACCTCTCAGCTGCCAGCATTGTTACACTTGACAAATGAAATTAACAATTGTTAGTTGCCATTTGTAAAACATTTTTATTTTTTAACAACTAGCAACAAACTTTAGCTCAGTAGTCGATTTTCAATCAATAATCATTCCATTAGCTAACAGCAACTAGGAAATATGTCCTTGCTTAATCATAAAAGTAAGTAGCAAAACCTTTGAAATAAAACTGGTTACAAATGATATGCAAATCTTTGAAACTTGCCATATTTAGAACTGTCACAAATCCTTTTTGTTTTATCTTTTTTCCTATTTAGTGTATTTCACCCTGCAAAATATTGCATATCAGGCAAGTCCTATGAAGCAAATAGTAATTTGTCGTTTCCTTATTCAAATACATTTTATACTTTTGAAAATAAAATGTGGTTTCTTTACGAAACAAAATTCGTTGTTTTTTTTTATTATAACAACAAATCAAAATTTTAAAATAATTTTTTTTAAATTAACGCTTTCACAGCGCTAAAAAATTTAAAGACTTTTTTGAGAGAAAAACAAAATATAAAAATTTAAGAATTCTAAATTCAGAAAACTACTTAACAGACAACAACAAATAACTGCTGGAATTGCGTCTTGTTAAAAATTAACATGTGTATGTGTTTTTGAAAGTTTAAAACTTGTGACGTCAATGCAGTACAGAAAAAACACTAATTCTGTCATCTAAAATAAAATACCCGAAAATGTTAAACCTAACAAAAATCTGAGCAAATAATTTCTAAATTTAAAATTTTATTAAAATTTTTTAAAAGCTAATAATGCAAGATAACGTGCAAATTAATAAGTAATGAATGCAAAAGTAACAGATAAAAATGTTCAATTGTAAGTTGAGTTTTTTGCTGGGAGTATAGAAAATTTGTTAGTTGGTATATTTGGATTTAATCCTATTCTGTGAATAAATGAAACGTATTTAACATTTCAAAAAATAAAAGTTTCAAGTCAATTATGTTTCTTCTGATGTTTCAATTTCACTTAAAATACCAAACATGGGAGCAAAATTAAAGAAAACGTAACTGAATTTTCAGCCCTATTTCTCTCAATGTTTAAGATTATTTTTGTTTTTTTTTTTTTT
>NDXZ01015700.1:19646-30838 GCA_003055125.1 Paykullia maculata
TTTTTTTTTTTTTTTTTTTTGTAATACAAATAACAAAACTGCTTACAAATTCAGATTCAGATGCACAGCTTATCAAAATGACTATGATTGCGCATTAAGAAAACATTAGTTTGCCCCATACATTAGTAAAGCAAATTTTCTGCTCTATTCTCTAAATGAAAACGTGTTTTTCAGTTAAATTATATTAAAACAATTCGTAAGTTATTAAGTTTCTTGTAAAACTTATAAAGTTTAAGAGCTTTTGTGTTAAAAATAAAATTTTAATTTAAATAGATTTTTAATCTTTTAAAAAAAAATATGTCAAATTAAATATTAACAAATAATTTTTAAAATCAAGTTACGAATTCACATTTACTTCTTGTCAAGTCAAGTTGTCTTTAAGAAAGTCAATTCACTTTTTATTTATAATTAAAATGACGTTTTCTCTTTTCTCCCAATTTCTTACTTTATTGAGTAGTGTTTATAATTATTTTTCTTTTTTTATATAAAAAATCCTAAAAATGATTATCGTAAAACTTTTTATAAAGTAAAAATTAAATTTAAAACAAACAAACAAACAAGAAAATTTATACATTTAAAAAAACAATTTAAAAAAATCCTAAAAATTTAAAAGTAAAAACAATTTACTATGAATTATTTCAACAAATTTAGCATAAAAAACAAACAAACAATTTTAACTAACTATTTATATATAAATATAATTGTAAAATTCTTTTCGTTTTATATTATTTTGAATAATTATTCATAAAATGTTTGTTTTAAGTTAAAGAGCTTAATGCATTGTAACATTTTTTCCTATACATATTTGTAATTTTATTTAAGTTTTCTTTTTTTTTTTGTATTTATAATATAATATTATTTAAAAAATTAAAAGAAAAATAATAATAATTGTTAATATTAGCATAACAAAACCCCACTACTATTTCCCTCATTCTGTTTGCATATACATAATAGATTTTGTTTTTCTTCATATTAGTTTTTAAACAACAATTTGTTTTAAATTAATAAAAAACTATATTTAAGGATTTTTTTAAATAAAAAACAAAATATATATAATGAAGCCATTTTTTTTTTCAAAGTTTTATTTCTTTAATATAATTTTGAGTTCCTTTCATTATATTTTACTATTAACATTTCAAAGTTCTTTCTTATTTAAATATTTGTGATTAAATTAATTATTTATTAATTAATTATTTCAGTTTACAAATAGTCGACTAATGACTAAATTTCGGTCTAAGGGTTAATTCCCGCGTTTGTATGCAAACAAATCTTATTAAAACGTTGAGTTTTCTTGACTTTTGCGATTTGTGCTCTTATACGAAATCGCCCCTCTTTCTTATAAAAAAATTTAATTATTTTTAATTTCAAAATGAAAATTAATTTTAATAAATCGTTTTTAATTTCGAAAAAAAAATTTCTTTTAAACATAACCTCAATGTAGTTTTCATAGATACAACTTTTTCTGCATAGTCCGCTGACAGTCCATCATAGCAAGCACAGAGCAGTGCCACCTGCCATGTATAGAAGTAGTTCTAAATCAACGAAGGTCGAAATGAAGCAACGAGGTTAACCAGTCTAATTGTGAGTGGCGTTTTTGTATCGACTATTAACAGAAAAACGAAAAGATAATTTATTAAACATTGTCTTACATTTCATACATGATACCAAAAACGTAAACGGCTACGACGTCCACAACAAAGCTTTCTTTAGCCGCATTACAACTACAATTTTACACTTAACAACTAAAATAGATTGCAGTTAAATGCCATCTGTTGATACCTTTTTTTGTCAACTCTTTGAAAATGCATGTCACAAATTTTAATCAAAAGCAGGGACTGTGGATTTTTAATATACTTAAATCCGTTAAACATACATACATATGTATAAGACAGCGACTTCAGAACAACAAATGCCGTTGGCTACGAACATCGGCGTGTTGTAAGTTACTTAATTTTAATGAAAACGATAGCAAAACTGTTATAAATTAATTTATTTGTTAAAAAACCTCTTGATTGGTAATGGATTTAACATATTTAACATATTGGCTGCATTAAATCTCTGCATTATTGCTTAAAAAATGTAAAATTAGTCAAGTTGGCGACAGCGGCAACGGTGGCCGTATGGCTTGTAGCTGTGATGGGTTTAAAATAATTATCTTCATATAAACGTGTCTATTTTAGTTTTGATAGATAATGATCGGTAGCCTGCTGTGGTATACATACATACATATGTACATATGTATGTATTTAATGCATCACTTGAATTTTCTGTCCTTTTTTTATTGTTACTTTACAGTTAAATTTGCATTCCAAGTTGCTTTAACGGTTTCTTGTTTCGCTCTTTATTTGAGATATTGCAAAGACAAAAGTTTGTGCGTATTTATTTTCTATGTTTTGATAAAAACTTTTCCCTTTGAAAGACCTCAATTGGCGACGTAAATTTTTTAATTATCATTTTTATCATATGTAAACGGTATCCTGTTTGTTTATCCGCATCTTCACCCTATCTTCTAGATTGCAGTGTCCTGGACGCTTTTGTGTGTCTTGCTTTTTTCATGCACGTTTAAATAAAATTTCGATTGTATTTAAATGCGCGAATAAGCATTTATGTAGTTCTGTCACAATTTATTAAACGCTACAATTTTACTTTCATTTATTAGCTTGGATTATAAAGATTGGCATTAAAATCATCTTCCGTCCCCCTGGCGACACTACCCTTTTCTCAAATTTTCAAAAACGCCGTGATTTCATCTTGTTAAAGAAAACATTGATTTTTTAAATCTGTAGTCTTTGCATTTGTTAACATTTTTCTTGAATTTTTTTAATTTATTTTGCAGTCATATTTGATACACATGTATGTATGTATGTATGTAAGTAGTTCTCAAGACTTAATAAGTGTCGCATGATATTTAAAGCTGTCTTTTGAGAGCTTCTTATAGTGCCACAACTTCTAAGTACTGGCCAGAGGCTTACTTCTTGTCCCTCATAAATTCTGTATAAATTCTCTGATAATGAAACATTTTTGAAAAATTTTATATTTTCAAAATTTTGTCACATATTTTACAGAAAGTAGACTCTTCGATAAATTTCTTTGGAAATTTTTTAATTTTAAGAAAAACATTTGATAATGTTTTTTACATGATACAATTATTTTAATCCACCTTGGTTTTTTATTAATATTTTCTAATTTTACTTTTAAAACTGCAAAATATGTTAAATTTGTTTCAACAGAAATTAAACTTTTTCATTTTAGTTTTAATTTAACTTTTAATTTTATATTAACTTTTCCGTTTTAGTTTTGATTTATTTCCTCTATTCCTAAAAAACACATGAAACAACTGATACGAATAATTTTAATGCTAAATCGTAAGAACAAAATATTTTTAAATAAAAAGAAAAACAGTTTTATTTTTTATACTAAAACTAAAGTATAAAAACGAAAACAATTTTCGCCACTTTACAATAAATAAATAGGAATTTCAATACAAAAACACAAAAAAAGCAAAAAAAAACTTTATAATAATGATAAATAGATTTGATTTTCTATTTAAAATAAAAGTATACAATTAAAACTATTGTATGAAAATGTTTTTAAAACAAATTTTTTATCAAGAATTTATTCTTATAAAATGCAAAACACAAAAAAAAAGATGGAAAAATATAACAGAATAAATATTATTAAACTAAACAATAAACAATTTATTAGCGATTAGTGAATATTTAGTATTAGTTTAACACAATAATTATATAAATAAAAAAAGCAAACAGAAATTAAAAACAATTCTAAAAACTACAAATTAATTTTAAATATTAGTAATAATTAAAAAAAAAACAATAAATCAATAAATATGAAATACATATATGTATCACAAAAATGTAATGGTTTTTTAATTTTTTGCTTTGAAACCATGAATGGAGTCCAAAAAAAAGATGTGTTCAAGAGCAATTAAACAAACTAAGCATTTAAAAAGATATTAGGTGTCATGCTACCCAGGGGTTAAGTGGGGTTTAAATACAGTCTGGACAAGTTATTAAGCTTAGAGCACCAGCCAGAGTTTTAAATTGTCTATAGGGGGTCCTCCGCCTATGTTGAGATACTTCTCATTATTGTGGGAATCGACAGTGTAAAGACAACTGGAACAAAAAAGATTCCTATTGAATTGGATTAACAACTGCATTAAATGAACTGTTTAATACCCAAGACTATTGGAGTAAAGTTCAAAAATCTTATTTTCTTTAGTTCACTTAAGCGTCTAGTTTTAAAAACCGTGACTTATATCGGAATAATGCCCTCGAGTCCTTAGTTGGCTCATCTTGTTGCAGGAACAAGAAAACTCGAACCATCACACAAAAGTCTATACACATATCAATACTTAGCTACGCCGCCCCAATATAATTACAAATTTGCAAACATGCCAAAAAATTCCTTAAGGCTTGCAACAGGCTGTGTTCTTGAGACCGATATTTATCATCTTCATGAGTTGAAGATGCTTCCTGTTTAAAATTACAATATGCTGTCTTTTCACTGTCTTCTCGCTAAATAGGCTACCAAATATAGCAAAGATTAAAATTGATGTACAACATTTGATTTTATATAAAATTTTGTAACAGAAAAAACTTTGTATAAAAAATATTTTTTTTTTTCGATACCGCTTAAACAACTGAGCAAATTTATTAACAATGTAAGCATAGATTAAAGATAAATTTGTTGTCATTGAATAGGACAAACCGTTCTCTATACTAACATACATATGTATGTATGTATGTCATGCAACTGCCTTCATTTTTGACATAACGCTATATCTCCAACACTAGAGCTGATAAAAATATTTTACTTATATATCGTCACCTAATATGCAAAAAGGCGTAACAACACTTTTTATTTTTTTACAGGAGAAGCAAAAAACGTTGTAGGCAACTTAGTTATTCAAAAATAAAAACAGTCAGTTTTTTCATTCAAGTGTGATGTTACGCCTTTTTGTTTTTGAAATTTATACACTTGTTGTTACGGCCTTTTGAATTTCGTTTGTAAAATCGTTTTTTCTTGACGTATAAGTTCAAAATTCTGGAGAGACATGTAATTTAGTTTAGTGCATTATAATCAATCAAAAACTCGATTTTGATTTTTTTTGCTGTTACGCCCTTTTGCATATTAGGTGACGATATTTGAAATCTGCATAAAATACTTATGTAATCAACAACAGGTAAAATTTGTCCGGCAACAAGTAAAATCTTCAATTTTGTAAAGTATTGTTATGTATGAGCATCCATTTTTCTAAATAAAGTCTAAAATTTAAACATTTATCTTATGTTGTGTTATATTTTCTATTATAACTAAGAAGCCCTTGCGAATCCCAACATGACACTTAGTGACAATAAAGAAACGGGGTCCATCATTAACACAATTCTTTTTTTTTTATAATTTTGAAAATATCACTTTTTGATATACATAAATGGCCGCAAAATAAATCGCGAAATTTAGATAATTTTTCCTGCTAAGAAAAATAAGTTTTACACACCATTTAAAAGGAAATTTTATTTCATATTAAATGAGACCAAAATAAATAACGTAGCTTATACAGGTCGAAACATATATGTATATTATTTTGTAAACCTATTTTAGTACATTTTTTTTAATCTTTCGAAGCTTCAATTCGCTATATTTCGCGACCTAATGATTAAACCGAGTTAAAATTTTGCATCGATGTTAGTTATGTGCCAAATTTAATTAATTTTAAAATTTAAGCAAAAAACTTAGGCTTTCACATATTGTTATACCCTTCACACATGTAGCAAGAGTATACATATGTATATAGGTTTGTCATTCCGTTTGTAATTTCTACAATATTCATTTGTGACCCTATAAATTATATATATTGTGGATTTAGTCGATTTAGCCATGTCCATTTATCCGTCTGAAATCAAGTTTTCGTAGCTCCCATAGGTCAACCAGAGTTGTATGTGGTATCAAACTTTTGAAAATACTTTCGTGAAAATCGATTTTAAAAACTGGCAAGATCCATCCATTACCGGCTGAGATATAAGCAAAAAAAGACGACTCCCTCTTTTGTTTTATTTTTACACGAAAAAATTATTGTTTTGCAGCTTCGAGATAAACTAAAGATATGTTTAAAAAAAACTGGACCATTTGCTCGAATGGGCCACACATGGTGAGGGGTATATCAGATTTGACCCAGCTAAATATAGCGTTTTTGCTTGTTTTTAATTTATTAATTTAGTAAACATTTTTGGTTTACTTTTTTGGAAGAAATATCTACATTACTTTCATTTAAATTTTAAATAAATTTTATTAAATATTCAATCTAGAAGCATAATGTATTTTATACAATTTAATCCATTTCAAATGTATAATGCTTGCGGCCATCACCGGGATATTGTTTAACAGCAACGGGACGATATATTTTATAATTTTCTAACCAATAGAACAAAACAAAACAGCCGGTCATGACGCCCAAGAAGCTTAACCAGTAGGTACTATTGGCATAACGGGGAGCATAGGGTTGTGACCAGCGATCTTCACCGTACAAACTGTAGTCGGCATTGATCTATAAAAAAGAGAATAAAAACCGTAGTAGTTTTTTTGGTTAAGGTACAGGTATTCTTCAATTTATAGCACAGCTCTCGGTATTTAGTTTCTTTCTTGTATTCAAAGACAGACTTTTACGTAATATTTTATTAATGTTCTAGAATTTAAATATTTTGGTTATTCAGTTCTACTTTTAATTCTAAAAAAACTTTTAACTAATGTGGATTGGGTTGACGGTAAAGTAAATTAGTTTCTTAAGCATCTGTATTTGAAGTATGTACTAACTTCTATTTGGTATTAAATTTGTTTGTGCACGTTTTATTTTATTTGTTTTATAGTAAATACCTATCCCGGCGCGATCCATATATATTCTAAGTTTGAATATTTCACTTACAACTTCATTATGATTTCGCTTCAATTCAGGATAATCATATGGGTAGAAGGGATCGCGGGCCTCAACACCCAAGCCACCTTCCAATTGAGGGTAATCACCGTAACCCAAACCGTTGTCAGGGTATGGTTTATATTCTTCGGGCAGTAAAAGGTACTTTTTTGCAGCAGCTAAATGCTCTTCTTCGGTCTTTGGTATAGGACCTGGTTTGTAATCCTTGTTCCATACTCCAGCCACTGTTAGGCACAATTAAAAGATATATCAATATTCCCATTTTTAGTTACGTAAACTGTGTAGGTAAACTTATTGATTTTACTCTTATTACTTACTGCTTCTAACAGCTTGACGCACTAAAGTGGGATTAGTGGCACTTAATTTTTGTACCAATTTGTACGTATTTATTAAGGAGGCCATTTTGCAAATATTCCCCGATGAATTGCTCCACTGGCAAAGAATTTACGTGATTTTAAGTGATGCAGCAGGCAGTGTTTTGTCACCAATGAAATGTCAAAATATTTTTTGCTGTTTTGTTTCTGTTGAAATATTCAGTGTTGTTAATTTCCCCGCTTCTTAACGGTTATTGCTTTTAGAGTAAGCGATTTTTTTGTTTGCTCATACATATGTAAGTTTTAAAATTGTGATTTCAATATCCCATAAATTTTAACATTTGGCACATTTATCTTTATTTTATGTAATTTCATTGACAACTTATTAATGCAATTGACATTTGTCCTAAATTACAAAGCAAAAATTGAAAGGCAGGAATGTTTAAATTCTCGTTTGGTTTATCTTAATATACTTACGGTGACCATCCGTTATGTACAAGGTGTCCGCTGGCAAGGTATACTACTTTGTTTTGCCGCCATTTTGGAAAACATTAGTCTTGACAGTTCATATTTTGCAGTCGTGAAGTAGAGACGTGGCAAATTTTTAAATTATTCATCCATCCATTGTTTTATTATTCCTTGTTCTGTATTTTGATTAAACATTATGGTCACCGTATAGGTATATACCATTGTCAACTGTTGTAAAGTATAATTATCATATGTAGCAACTCTCTTTACGAAAAAATAAACGATTAATAAATTTATTCATATTTTAGCGGTAAATTTATTTTTTTTTATGTAAAAACACAATAATCTCTATTAATAATTTTTTTTAAGATTTTAATCAAAAACTTGTTTTCTAGTGTTTTTTTCTAACAAATAACGTGGCAACACTGCTTGTGTTGTGTGTCTCTGCCACAAAGTTCAATTCCTATTCTTCTTTAGTTTTCTTATCCGGCCGGTAACATTAAGGCGTTAGTTTTCGTAATACAAATTTAAAAAAGCAAAAAATAATGGTAAAACTTAATCAAAATATTCTAAAATTGTGATAAAATTGTAATAAAATTACATATATCAAAAAATTTATGAAAGAAATTGCCAAATTTATATATTTTACGTGATATATAATAAAATTGCTAGGCTTTTCCTAATGTTGTTTATGTTCGTGTGTGTGTTAAGTATGTGTTTAGTAAAGCTGTTTGTGATGTTGGCGCTGTTTTTTGTGCCGTTAAAAGTGCAACTCTATTTTTATATATTGTTTCTCCTTAAGTTAAGGATTATTAAAATTAAGTCATTCATTGCCGTTTTGCAAATTTTAAATAGCTTTTAGTTAAGAGTTGTTAGTGCAAAAGAAAGGAAAAGTAAAAAAAGTGCAATAGTTTTGTTTAAAAGTTATTTATCAACAGTGCTGCCAATTTTAAAATGTATGAAGGTATGAAGTTAATCATTTAAAGCTTATTTGATCCAGACAAAATTAAAATATATATATATTTTTAGACCAAACAAATGTTTTTTTCTTTATTAAATAATTCGAAACAAATGTTTAAACAACTTTAGTGTGTGCAAAACTTTATGTTAATACCCAACATACCAAATGACTTGAGAATAATATTATGATAAGCTTACCAACACAAGCCTTAAGCTTGAAAAACGCTTGAGAATTTGTTGAAAAACAATTGTGTATCAATTATAGAAAAAATTAAAACGAAACCCTTGTGAAAATATTATATGTGCAAGCTTACTATAAGCTTATTCATGTAATTGTAGAATAATCTTACGAAAGTAATATTGTTTTTACTTTTGCATTCTCCCACAATTTTTTTTTTAAATTTGAGGCTTTGGAAACCATTCCTTTCCCTAAAAAAGGGGAATATTCTGTTTTTAAATTTACATTTTATGAGATACCGTTGTCCTGCAACCGTTTCTGAAAATCAAAAAATACACACATTTTTTTTATTTTTCAATTAAAATTAGTTTTTTTTCAATTGTCATATTTTGATGTTTAATATATGTATGTTGTGTACTTTAGAAACAGTTGTGTATAATAAGGGTTTCTCAAGTTTTGTTGAAAACTGCTTGTGAATTCACATTTTATAAACATTATTTTTAACGATATTAAGAAAAGCTTATAATTTACTATTTTTATAAGCATATTATTAAGTTGAATTGTAGTTTGATTGCTGTATGGTATGTTGGGTATGTAACCGTGTATATGTATGTATGCATGTGTAAATTTTTTTTGTTAATAATTTTACTCTTATGTTTCTTTTTGAGGTTTTTGCTAATCTCTTTTTTTTGTATTTTTTGTACAACATTATTTGTTTTTTAAGAAATCAGTGTATTTAAATGAATCTGTATTTGTTTGTTTGTACCATAAAAAATTAAAACCATAGTTTGATTTTTCCTTGTTCTGTATTTTGATTAAAACTGGTAAGAGCGCTATATTCGGCTATACCGAATAATTAAAAAAAAAAAATTAAATGAAGTTTGTTGGCGAGAAATTAAAGAGGTAGAGTGTGTAGTATACATACGGTGACCATATTTTTATACCCTTCACACACACACATGCGGTAAGGGTATATATAGATTTGTCATTCCGTTTGTAATTTCTTTAAAATTCATTTGCGACCCTATAAAGTATATATATTCGGGATCCTTATAGATAGGGAAGTCGATTTAGCCATGTCCGTCTGCTCGTCTGTGTGTTGGTTGAAATCAAGTTTACGTAGCTCCCATAGGTCACCCAGGGTTGTTTGTGGTATTAAACTTTTGGAAATACTTTCGAGAAAATCGGTATTGAAAACTGGCAAGATCCATTAATAACCGGCTGAGATATAAGCAAAAAAGACGACTGTCTCGTTTTTTAAAGTGTTTTTTTTTTACTTAAAAATTATTATATTTTTGTGTAAGACATGTCTTTTGGGGAATTTTAAACAAAATTTTTTTTCGATTTTTAAGCAAAAAATTTTTTTTCGATATAAGCAAAAAAAAAATTTTGTTTTGGAAAATTATGATTGGAGAAAAAAGATGTTTGTGTATTTTGAAAAAAAATTTACTAATATACACACATAGATAATGTAGTGAAGGGTATATAAGCAAATATAGCGCTTTTACTTGTTTTTAGTTGTGTCAGAAAATATAATGGTAATAGATCCCTACGCTAAGTGCTAAATAGTTTTAATTCGAATTCAATGGTCCAACGTTTATGTTTTTAACAATTTTTATTTACGTCAAAAACAGTTTATTTCGATTTCTGAAAAATTAAAAATTTTGAGTTGTGTCACTTTTGAACTGGGTGTGCGATATGTATGTATGTATGTTTATCGCTGGGAGAGTACTGGTTTGTGCCATCCTACATTTAAAAAAATGTGTAAGCAACCATTTTAATATGATTAATAAAAACACATTTAAATTCGTAATCTATAGTTAGAGCTTGACATTTTCATAATCTTTAACAATAATTTTAAAGTTTACTAATGCCCAAATTGACTGTCATTACTTACCTGTGACTATGGGTTAGCTAATGATGTTTTATTCACAGCTCTTAGTTTGCCATTAGTTAAGCCACTAAAAGCCATTGGTAGGCAACAGCTAATAAGTGTTAGCTATAGCAATATACCAACTATGAAATTTGATAATTTTGTTTACTATTAATAAGGCAACAGCTAATGCTTTGAAGGTTTCATGTAGTTTTACATGAACAGGAATATTTCAGTGCTACCTTAAAATATGCTATAGCAATGTACCAATAACAAAATTACTGTAAAGCTCGCCCAAAAACTTTTATGCTCTGAATGTCATTTTTTTGTATTTTTTTTTCATTAAATTTCAATAAACCTTAATCATCAAACCTTTTTTCTGCGATCTTTAAGCCCTAACGTCACAGTCGAGAGAAAAAACTAGTAAGAGCGTTATATTCGGCTATACCG
>NDXZ01015711.1:0-12956 GCA_003055125.1 Paykullia maculata
TCATTAAGGGGCGTAGCAACGCGCGCCGGGCTTGGCTAGTAATCTATATAAGGCATTTTGCTTATTTTGTATATCTTCAATACAAAATAAGTGAAATAAGTGCGCCCATTAGCCCTCTAATTTACTATTTACCATAGGTGGTGTCTATTTAAAGAATTTAATACTTCTAATTACTTTTACATTAAAAACTCGCTGTTTGCGTAAAAACCCATTAGTTAAAGTTTTTTAACGTGTGTTTTTATATGTATTTATGTTCAAGCATATTTTATTTTTACAAATTTCTTTAAAATATAAATATTGGATCGTGTTGTTTTTGTTTTTAAACAAAAAATAAATTTTAATTAACGTATGTAATTGTATAAAAATTGTTATTGTTAAATGAATAACACCATATTTTTTTAGGTAAAATGACAAAGAACAGTAGGCTTGTGGAAAATATCCCTTGAAGCAAAATTGTGGAAATTTTTAATACTTAGTATATCACCAACTTTTAAAAACATTGTTGGTGAGTTTTATAAGACTTTAACAAAAGATTACATATATGTATGCTACCAAAAATAATTTATGTACATACATATGTATGTACAAAAAATTGTTTATTAAAAAAATGTAATTTCCACGAATATTTCCATAAAGCCATCTTGTCATTTTATAAATAGTTTTACTGTTTAATGTACATAATTCCAGATTTTGTATCACTTTACACTTTACCGCAACACAATGTTTTTTTGTGATTTCTTTTTTTTTGGTTTTCACTTGTACAATATTTTGCTCTTGTAACAAATATATGTAGGTTGGATAGTTGAATTAATATTTTTTCCAGCACTTTTTTTTCCTGTTAACCATTTTTTCCAAAATTAACTGTGAATTGTAAACAACTACAAAAACTATAACAATAAATAAATACTGCAACAATAACAATAAAAACCTCGACAACAATACCTACACACACATACAGATTTATATTGTGGAAAACAAATTATTATATACATATGTAAGTATGTATGTATATATATTTGTACGTGTTTAAAAATATGTAAACAGTACCATATCGAGTACAAAGTGTAAATAAAGTATAAATAAATGTACAAAATTATTTATTTTATGTAAAAGTATCTCATTTAAAAGAGAATGTATTGAAATTTATTAAAAATAAAAGAAAACTAAAATACATGCATTGACATACAAGCAAACATAAAAAAAAAATTGTATAAAAGTGGAAAGAATTTTTTTGCTGAAGTAATATTGTTTCGTAAATTTGATTTTAAAACAAAAAATGTTTCCTTCATTTTTTTAAAGGAAATTTACAATATTACGAAATTTTTTTTTGCTGTAAATAACTAGCCAGCAAAAACTTTTTGAATTTTTTTTTAAATTTCATCATTTCATACGTTACATAGCAATAAGAGGTTGTTACCATCATAATTTTTTTAAAATATAAGGTAACAACTCAGTGGTAATTTTATAATTTCTTTAAATTTGTAATGGCTTTTATAAGATCCCAACAGCTGTTTGGTATATATATTTATATTTGGTAAGTATTTTTGTAAGCGTTGGTCATGAAGTTTGGGATAACTCAAACAAAAATAACTAGTTCATTTCCTTAAATTGTTAATTTTTAATACTTTAACAATTGATAAATTTAAATTTGATACGAAATTCAAAAAAAAAAGTTGTGGGATTTAATATTTATCATTAAGTAAGAACAATGGACTAGTTTAAAGCAAAACCAAAGCGCCAATATAAGTACCTCCTAAATATTAAATACTTTCAATATAAAGGCCACTTTATACGTGCGTGGTGAAACCGAGAGTTTGTAGCTTAAATATATCAGAAATATTCAGGAACAGCTAGAAAAAAACATCATATGAATGGCTAATATAAAAGCAAATAGTCACGACTTTTCAGTTGCTACGCCCAGAGAAAAAATATGGTTGAGTATGATCATATGATCACAGACTATTTAAATATTCTTAGATCACTGCAATTGCCACAAACATATTGTGGTTGTAGTCATATTTTACGCCCATACCAAGATTATATATATATATGATTGCAACAATCATTATATGTTTGTCTTAACTATAAACTTAATTTCGAATGAGCCTTCCCACACGAGAACAATATATTTTTTCGCACTATGAATATTAATTGGCATAATATGTATACGTGAAAACGGCTTTGTCTGTATTAGTGTCTTTTGTTTTCATTTGATTTTTGTCTTTTAGCCTACATATTTCAGCCAATAATTTTTAAATAAGCGCAAAAGGGCCATCAGATAAAATATTAAAAATGCTAAATCGTAGAAAACGAAGGGCTAAAATGTTCTACAATTATAAAATGGAAGTGCTAGATTTACTTTGTATTTTTGTTTCTTAAAATAACACACACATGCGCATACATGTATGTGTAATTTGTTAAATAATGTAACTCAATGTTTACTTATATAGCCCCAATGGTTTTGTAATTTTAAAACAGTGGTAAACTAGCATTTGGCATTTTTTGTAAATATTTTGTACTTACTTAGAAAAAAAGTTCTAGATCTAGCACTAAAAAGCCTTTGTGTATTCATGTTTATGCTATAACAGTCGACTAACGAATAAATTCGCTCTGTTGAAAGACAAAGCAGTGAACTGTGTTTTTATACCCCTCACACACACACATGTGTTAAGGGTATATATAGGTTTGTCATTCCGTTTGTAATTTCTTCAATATTCATTTGCGACCCTATAATGTATATATATTTGGGATCCTTATAGATAGGGAAGTCGATTTAGCCATGTTTTTCTTCAATATTCATTTGCGACCCTTTAAAGTATATATATTCTGGATCCTTATAGACAGGGAAGTCGATTTAGCTATATCCGTCTCTCCGTCTGTTCGTGTGTATGTTGAAATCAAGGTTTACATAGGTCACCCAGGGTTGTGTGTGGTATCAAACTTTTGGAAATACTTTCGAGAAAATCGGTATTGAAAACTGGTAAGATCCATAAATAACCGGCTGAGATATAAGCAAAAAAAAAAACGACTGCCTCGTTTTTTTAAAGTTTTTTTTAACTCAAAAATTATTATATTTGTGTGTAAAACATGTCTTTTGGGGAATTTTAAAGAAACAAAATTTTCGGTTTTTAAGCAAAAAAATTTTTCTTCGAGATATAAGCAAACAAATTTTTTTTTTTTTGATTTTTAACACAAAAATGATTATATTGGGAAATTATGATTGGGATAAAAAGCAAAAAAAATGTTTGTGTATTTTGAACTTATATACACACATATATACACGTAGTGAAGGGTATATAAGATTCGGCATAGCCGAATATAGCGCTCTTACTTGTTTTATATGAAGTGTGACATTTAGCTTAACAAGAAGAGGGAGAAAATTATTTTTTATGTATGAAGTTTAACAGTTACCAAAATAAATAATCAGCTGATTGACTAAGGCCACCTGATATAAATTCGCCTTGAGCTGGTGGAAAAATTATATCCAGAAAAATACCTTTCTTCGTCTTCCTTGCCACTAAGCTAATTTTGTGCGACTAAATATTGTTCTCATGTGTGAAGGCTCAATAATTATAAATCTGTTGTTCTCAGAATATAAGACAACCAAAATCTAAGAGCAACATATTTTTTTATTAAAAGATGAGTTCAGAGTTTTGTTTCTCAACTTTATTAAAATCAGGCCATAAATGCCTGAGATTGCAGAAAAAAACTAATTTCATTAAATTGACTGCTAAAATCGTTCTGTGGAGCTCCGAATAGTGTTCAGATATTTTTTGACGTGTGTGCAGAATAAGATTTGTGGTATATAATAATTCTTTGAAAAATTAAGCTTCAATACATCTCTAGATATTTTTTATCTTGATCTGTTTTTCTTCCTAACCGGCTTAAAGGTTTAATTCTTTAAAAATCCAATTAAACACCAAAACTTTAGGTGTAATTTTCCTGGATTGCAAAACAATTTGGTTTCCCAATGGAAATTCTTATAGTCTCTGAACGCAAGAATAGTAATTATGTGTAAATTTTGTTTTCTGTATAAAAATTTGCATAGTGTCGTACTCGATTTTTCATAATATTCTTAACAATAATCACATGAACTAAAAAGCCTGACAATATTAATTAAAACATCTATATAAACTAATATTCAACTAATTTTCAAATAAGAGCTTTCATACAACACACACGGCACAGTGGCTGTGTACTTGACTGCATCTTGCTTTAATGCAAAATAAAGATGGTAGACAAAAGCACAAAAGCTTTCAATTTGTTCCCTTCCGATGGATGGGCATGAAAGCGAAGACAAGAACGTGGTTAGTGATAAGGATAAATGACAGAAAGATCTTAACAGCAGGTGAATTTCGTTCTCACTCACCAGGAAAAAGTATAGAGTAGTTAAAAAGGAGAAATCCCAGTTGCTATAATATACAATTGTGAGTTAAATAAATGATATTTACATATAACAGCGTAGTACCGATCAAAGAGTGCTAAAGATGATACCGTAGCTGGTTTCGAAAATGCATTACACTCGGCTAGTGTCGTACTCGATTTTTCATAATATTCTTAACAATAATCACATGAATTAAAAAGCCTGACAATATTAATTAAAACATCTATAATTTGCATAATTATTAAAAAATTTATTAAAATAATTTGTTTTAGTTTTAAAAAGTTCAGGTAATGTTCCCCAACCGCCTGTATATGAAGGCTAGTGCCAATGATAGATTGATCTCCCAATACTGGGAGAACGAAAAATTATTAACTGTCTTAAAATATATTTTTTATTTCGCTCAGGTACATTAAACCACATGTTAGGGCATATTTTAATAAACATGTTTTCTCTCCTTATTTATTTAAACAGTTAAAAAACACAGGATATTAATATCTGTGCTCAAATTATGTTCATTTGTTGCGTATGTCCCATGAATATTA
The DNA here is from genome assembly GCA_003055125.1 of Paykullia maculata. Taxonomy (NCBI): domain Eukaryota; kingdom Metazoa; phylum Arthropoda; class Insecta; order Diptera; family Rhinophoridae; genus Paykullia; species Paykullia maculata. The sequence goes on from NDXZ01015711.1 coordinate 4,927, forward strand.
TTTTGTTAAAACTTATTTAATATTTTATTATTTATTTGTCTACTTGTTTAAGCTTTTTTATAATTTTTTAAAATATGTTGTTTTATTTGCTTTAAATAATACAAAAACATAGCGCATAGTTAATAATGCAAATACACATACATAAATAAAATTGTGAACATAACAATATTAAAAAATAATAATAAAATATATTAATAAAAAGAAATATTGTTTTAAATTTTGTATATTTTAAAACTAAAATATACAAAAAAGGTCAATATGGCACATTAATTTAAAATACTTTATCTAAATTTAAATTTTTATTTATTTAAAGGTTTTTTGCCTGTATGTGTATTGAGTATGTTTTGTTATGCTAATTTGCTTATAACAATATTAATATTTATTAAAGTAAATAGGTTTTACAAATATTAATAATACTATTTATATACATATATCATATCAATATAAAAGCACAAACACACTTATGCAAATTTAGTCAAATTAAATATTAATAATAAAAAAAACCCGCTTTTGTGGGTGTGTTCATGTATGTATGTGTATGAGCAAAAATAATCAATTGATTGTTTCTTTATATTTGATATTCAAATTGATGTTAAATAATATAAAAGCAAAGAAGTAGTGTAAGTTTTATTTAAAAAAAAAAAATTCTCAATTCTATATTTATTTAAATTCTTTGATGACTTCCAAAGGTATTGAATTTTTTTTTAGTTCTTTGTTTATAAAAAAAGGGTTTTATAGTTTTTAATTACATCTCATTAATAATGGGGTTTGACAACACGCAAAGAAAAAAACATGGTTGTGGTGATCATAATCGAAGGGCATCATACTATGATTGGATTATATGATTGTAGCTAAACTATGCTATGATCGGTTTTAATCATAACAAGTTTAAGTGAAAAGCTTTTCTAAAACCATATTATGACCATATATTATCATAACTGTTACTTTCCATGATCAGAATATGATTCCACCTAACCATAGCTTAGTCCCATGTGATCATAATATGACTCCACCGAATCATAATATGACTCCCCCTAATCATAAAATGATCCCACAAACTATAACTTTATTTCGAATAACCATAATATGATTCCACCCAATCATTATATGATTCCACACAATCATAATATGATTCCACCCAACCATAGTATAGTCCCGTATGATCATAATATAACTCCACCTAATCATAATATGATCCCACAAACTATAAATTTATTTTGTATAACCATAATATGATTCCACCCAATCACAGTATGATTCCACCAAACTATAGTATAGTCCCGTATGATCTGATACATTTACAATATTTTATCACTTTTTATATTAATTTTACTACTTACCTCTTTAATTGTAATGTTTTCTTTCACTTTATTCATTGTTTTTATATTTTTAAATGCCAATTATTATTTTTTCAATAATGTCAAGAGCGTAACATTTTTTATACACATTGTTCACTAAATTGAAAGCTCTTAGAAGAAGAACAACCGAAAACAAACAATTTTTAAAGTTGATCATACTTTGATTGCCTTGCAACTACACTGTTGTTGCACATACCATTTTATGATTATCTATAACTTTAAATATAATGTTATTTTTGCGAACAAGTCATGATTTGTTTGTCACAAAAGCTTTTTTAATCATATTATTTTTCTGGATAATCATGTCAAAGCTTTTAGTAGTGGTAACCATTTAATGATAAAATATAAACCAAATATTTGATTATCGTTTACTATAATTTGTTTGCGGTATAAAAAATTTTCGTAGAGAAAATACAATGGTTGTTGTGATCATATTTCAAACATGTTTTTTCTTTGCGTGAATGTTTTAATTTTTACAATTTATCAAATTTGAGAGTTACATATATAATTAATTTATAATATATTTTTCATTAATTTAGCAGATTCGAGAATTTTTTTTTGAAAAAAATAACAATAAACAGAAAATTGCGTCCTTGCAGAAACCCTTGGTAAATGACATCTAAACTTCCTTTTTTTTCAAATTTTAACTCCTTAACGTTTTTAAAAAACATTAAAGTCTTACATTGATAAAATTTTTTATGTAGCTGCTAATATATGGGTCAATGTCACAAATTATTTATGCAATATTTTTAAAGTACCTTATAAATTTTTTTCCTTTTGTAGTATAAAAATTTATTTACATAATCTTTTTGATTATGTTTAATGATACAACGTGATACTAAACATAATAAAATAAAAGATAAAACCATAATTATTATTGATAACAGCAAAAATAAGACACGAGTCAATTTGATGCTATGCAAAAGTATTCAATAACTGTGACATAGAAAGTAGTATTTACAAAAAATACATTCATATATGTACATGCATTAATTAATAACCTGTTTTTTTATTTTAGTTACATATATCAGATACATCTTAAATCTCGTTTTTCACGAGAGCATAAAACAAACAACCAAAAAAACAAACTTGAAATAAGCCAATTTTGTTTTATGTGATATTCATTTGTTTTAGTATTATTCGTAAAACTGCTGATTATTTTAAACGAGGAAAACGTTTTTGAATTGTGGGGTTGTAAAAAAACATCTTAGTTTGGTTAGGTTAGGTCGACAGAAGGAGCCTCGAGGGGTCTCATGTCCCTTAGGACATACACCTAAGCCTGCGATCGGCTTGTTGTGCGCTTCCAGGGGGGTTGGGAAAAAGATAGAATCGCACCGTTCACAGGAAATCAGTCATTCGGGCGAATTTCCTTAGTGCTACCCACCCTACACCTCTTAGGCCAGCCACGTTCAACATCTTAAGTCCAACATTTTAGTTTTAACCATTTTGTAGAGAGTTATGTTACAAAATACCCGTTTGGATTTGATTTAGTCTTAACCTTCACATTTTTAATAGTTCTTAGAACGATAAAGTGACTTTCGAATAAAGGCCTAATAATGAATGCTATAAGAGAGATATTGATTTTAGTAAAACTTATTTGTGAATTAGTTTGTTTTTTTGACACACTCAAACTTTCATTGATTTAACAAACCAGATTTTTAATTTGATAAATTTTTGATAACGTTTTTTTTTTTAAATAAATTAACAAAATAATTTTCAAAATGAAAAGGATCACAGAATATTTTTGATAAATTAGTTCTGTCTCTACATGCAAATTTCAATAAATTCTTTATCAACATTTTGTTTAAAATACATATATAAAATTTTTGTAACAAGTTCATACTAAAGATGTTAGGAATTGATAAGTATAGTAGCATTAAATTTTACTGATATACCTGAAAGATTCAAGCGAAATGTATTAGAAAAAATGAATCAAAATTATTTTATTCAACAATAATTTGTTGGGCGATTTGCGAAAAAGAAGCGTCTCCTAATATATATTTTTCTACAAGTTGAGATTGGCAAAAGTCAACAAAGAAAGAATTATCTTTTAACACAGATTTTACACATATACATCTAAACTCTCTAACTAGATTCCATGTTGATTTTTTAATATACTTGGCGATTGTATAAATATCTTTATTTATTATTATTTTTTTAACAAAAAGTGTTTTATATTATGCTGTGAATTTTTGGGAGATTATTGGTGCTTTTGTTTTGCTTGTGGAATTTCTTTACTGGCCAGTTACAGATATTGACCATGAAGTTTTGCAAAAGTTGACTGTCGAGTTTTTTTGTTTTTTGTTTGTTTTTTCTGCACTTTTACTTTCTTTCTTTGTGTTTAAATTTTATAATTTCTAATCTTTGCAATAATCTTTCCGTTTTTTTTTTCAATTTACATAATATTCCAAAACTTTTTTATAATTTATTCGTAAGTGATTATTTTTAAAATAGTTTTTAAGGTCATGCTTCGCATTTTAAATGTTGCGATGTTTTCTTCCTGCATACCAGGCAAATACTTTCTACACCTTTTTTTGTTTGTCATTCCGTACAATATTCATTTGCGACCACATAAAGTATATACATACATATATTCTAGATCCTCATAGATAGGGAAGTCGATTTAGCCATGTCCGTCTGTTCATGTGTTTATTGAAATCAACTTTACGAAGCTCCCATAGGTCAAGCAGAGTTTTATGTAGTATCCATCAATAACCGGCTGAGCTATAAGCAAAAGACGAATGCCTTTTTTTTTGGGTCACAAACAATTATTGCTTTGCAGCTTTGTGATAAACTACGTGTTTGAATAAAACTGGACCAATGGGTTCAGAATCCCCAAAGAAATAGGCGAAAAACCTATATGTACAAAAAGGTTTATCATAAAAAGACTTTAACAACCTTTCGGACATGCAAATACATACATATTACATACCTGCAATTGGTTAAGGGTATATAAGATTTGGCACAGCCAAATATAGCTTTTTACTACTATTTTTAACTTGGTTTTTGTTTATAATAAAAACAAAAACATAAAAGGTTTTTTTTATGTTTTCGTTTCTTAAGATTTTAGCTGTTTACTTCGTGGTTTTAGGTAAACCAGTTTATCAAATATCTTATCCATCATTTGCAGTTGGGAAATAAATACAAATAAAAAAAATAAACATAAAATATAAAATAAAGTTTTAAGTTTTCACACAAACTCTTTCTATTTACTTGATAATATTCAAATTAAAAAAGTTCAAATTAAAATAAAAAATGTACATCTTAATGTTATCCTGCAAAAGAATATAAAGAATTAGGGCAAATTTTTTTTAAGGAAAATATAAAAATTATTGAAGTTGTTGAAACAGAAAATAATTTTCAAATCATAATTAGAAAATTTATTACTTATTATATTCCAACATGTTTTAGGTGATAAGAACATAAAATCAATTTAATACCACTTAAGGTATTTTAAGACCACAATACTGAGTATTATAAATAAAGAAAATATAAATATTTGTCTATTAATATAAAAATTTAATGACTAAACATAATGATAAATGCATTCTGCATGTTTACATGAAAAATTATAAAATTATTATTCGCACTTTTTAAATTTTATCAAAAAGTCTTTAAGTCTTAAATACATGGCATTCTTAATAATTTATAACAAAATTGGGTTCTCTTAAAAATCGTAATAAAAAAAAATTTCAAATTTCTATTGAAGTTACATTTCTCATAATTTTTTTTCAAATATTTTAATTAACTACATACGTATTTTAAAAGACTATAACTTTAATATCCTTTATGAAAAGCTCAATTATGACAAAGGAAACTCCTTGCTCGTAAACTGCAACCAATGAACTCTTCTCCCACTAGCACACATACACACTATATTGCACTTTTTTAAATAGAGACATTAAAAGAAGATTTAATGTCAAAAAAATTTCTGCAAAATGTCAAAAGATATTAAAATATTATGAATTTACAGAAGAGCTGGAAAAAAGCATACATATGTATATGATACAAAAAAACTTATATGTACATATGTGTATTTTTTTATGTACTATACGTATTTATACTATTTTACATAAAACAAATGAGATGCCTCTTCATAAACGAATACGTATGCAAACTTCAATGACATACTTGACATATCGTTGTTAAAACTATATATAGCAGACCGGCAATGAAAAGTTACAGTGGTAAAACGAGGTACTTTTTGGAGTTTGTTTATAAAACTATTAAATAATATTTTTAAAAATTTCAAATTTTTCCAAAATAAAGTCAATTGTAAAATGTTGTAAAAAATTTAAGTAAATTGAAAGCAAATTTAATTTACCGATGAGAAAAAGAGTGCTGACGATGAAATCGTAGCTGGTTTCGAAAATACATTTCACTCGGCTAGTTTCATATGTTAAAACTAAATTTTTAAAAAATAAAATAATAACATTCTCAACATATCGCACTTTCAAAAATATAAGAACTTTAAGCCAGAATAAAATTCATTAATAAATTTAATTTCTGTTAGAATTAATCGAACGTGGATTATTGAACTTTTTAAATAATTTATCTTTCGATTACAGTTTTTCCACTATTCATCTAAACTATTTTGCTAAAATAATTTTTAATAGGTACTTTGTTGGAAGATAAAAATTGTGCCGAAATAGTGTATTTGTACCATTTAGTCTTGAACCATATTCACACTTATTTTCATACATTCTCTCTATACATGACTGCACATACAATTTTTCTATATATATGAATTTATATTTATGAATATAATATGCATATTGCAACTGTCATAATGACAGGCAATGAGATAGTTAGTCAGACAGACTATCTTTCAGGCTGTCGACAAAAAAAAAAACGTAAAAAGGGAAACTGATACACTAATGATAAAAGCAAAAGTCAAAAAAAAAAATAGAACAATCATGAACTGACATAAATACCCAGTAAAAAATTTGTAATGACTTGCTCTTGCTTAAAAACATACTTTTTTAATAACTACTTCATATTGTCTACATTACTCAGAAGTTGTCAGATAATAACATATTTATTACATAAGTAGTATTTTTCTCTCTAATTATTAATTTTATCATTTCTTGTCATTCTGAGTGCTAACATTTGGATTGCTTGACACATAACCGTTTGGTTACGTTGACGATTGCACTTGCATATACACAAACTAGTTTGTTCATTTAAGTTCATCGTAATAAAATTATGGATTATAATGCCAAAGGGTAAGTAGTGCAACTACAGTATTTTTGCATTTTTACTCATTACAGAGCAATGCAAGTTTTTGCTGGATACTAACTATTGAAAGGGATTCGAAAGCGTCATGAAAATAAAGAAAATTCTAATATTATATACATACATACCTACGTACATACTTATACATGTATGTATAGTATTCAAAAATAAATAGATTATTAAGTACTTCCTTCTCTTTAGACTGTTTTGTAAAGGATTATGAAAAAATGGCTTAAATTGTACAAATTTACAAAAAAAAATTTTTTTTCTGATAAAAATTATAAAATAAATAAATTACTCTTGTAAAACTTGACAGTAAAAGCTAAACATCATATAGTGGATACAAAGAAGTGACTATGTAGACACAACTCTCCAAAAGTAAACTACTTGCTGACATGGTAGAAATCCAAATTGAGTGCAAATGTACGTATGTGTATGCATTATTACTCAATTAATAGCAGCAGACATAAAGGCATGATTCGTTGGTTAACTTTTTTTCTCATATGTTGGGGTATTTTTAATATAAACAACTGACTGCTTGACTATGACTGCAATTGCTGCAGCTAATATTGCTAGTGGCAAAAAAGTAATTCTTACAAGTTACTAATATAGGATGCAAATTATTTATATGCTGTCGTTGTCATCACTGACGTCGTCATTGTAAGTTGCTCACTTTATTCAATAGAGAAGAAAGACATTAGAAATAGAAAAACTAGTCATGCCAGATCACAACACATTTCAACTCCACTTCTCTTTTTGTTGTGTGAATTATTTGTATTTTTATACCCTTCACCACAGGTGGCAAAACTATATATAAATATACCATTCCGTTTGTTATTTCCACACCATTCATGTGCGACCCCATAAAGTATAGATATTCAGGATCCTTGTAAATAGGAAAGTCGATTTAACCATGTCCGTCTGTCTGTCTGTTGAAATCAACTTTTCGCAGCCCCCTGATGTCATACGAACCCGTTATTAATATGAGAACTATAAGAAATATTCTTGAAATTCTTTCAATTGCAAATCAGTAAAATTGCTTGGTAACTGACTAAGATGCGGGCAAAAAAAAGAAACAATTGGCTTTTTTTACACAAAAATTTATTGGCCCAAAATCCGCAAAGATATGGGCGAATATTAACAATAAAAAAATCAAGTTTGCAAAACTTTAAATACCTTTCGGACATGTAAATACATACATACATACTTACAAACATACATACATGCAAACATACATACATACATATATACTTCAATACACTTTTTATTACATGGGTCATTTCACGTCAAGTGGACCAACTTTTGAAGTCGATGTCTTCCGATCGGAATGAAATTTGCACCATAGTAAGTCCTATCGGATAGAAGCTTAGAGACCTTTTGGCCAACCCGGTGTTTTTTCTCATCCATGTAACTTATTACCTATTGCTCTTAGCGAAA
>NDXZ01015715.1:0-10137 GCA_003055125.1 Paykullia maculata
TTTTATTCATTAAGGGGCGTAGCAACGCGCGCCGGGCTTGGCTAGTATTTACATAAAGAAAATGTTGCAAAAACAGTTAATGTTTAACAAAAATTCCTTTCAAGCAACAAAAGATTGATAAAATAAAAAAATAATTAGAAAAATAAAATAAGAATGAAAAAAGGAAACTTCCGTTTGGTTCTCCACGGTTAATTGAGGATTTAGTTTTCTACTTTTAAATAATTGTAAGAGTGCATTACTTAACCACCAAACCTAAGAGTTCTATGTCGATTTTAGTGCCGATAAATATTTGAAAACATATTTTAAACTGAATAATGCTAAAAATGAAAGTTTATTTTAAATTTTTGATACCTTCCTTTTGGCAATGCAAAACTTATTAAAGTTATTGTAGGCGGTTAAATTTGAACAACAACGATAACTATATTTTAATATTATTAATAATATTAATATTTTTATAATATTATTTCATCATTATTTTTCGAAAAATTTTGTTTATTTAATTTAAAAAAAAATTAACTTTTTACGCAAAACTGCGACTCTATTAAGCTTCTTCTGCTGGCAACTCTTTTGCTGCCATTATCGCCAAGAGGAGTGTGCTTGTAGCTTAAATTGGTTATTTAAATGTATCTATAAGATACATTAAAATATAAAATAGAAAACATAAATGCTGGCCAAATGTTTCGGAATTTTTTGGGCTGTTAAAATTTATGTGATTGTACTGTACCCAACAATTTAACCTGTGATAAAAGAATGAAGTAAAAAAATAACAAGAAAAACTAAAGCACATCAATTGAAGTAAATGCAAATGATAACAACGAATTGTGCAAAAAAAAACTCTTATCTTAAGCTTCCGTTTTGCGTCTGGATTTAGAGACATTTTATATTCTCTTCTCCATCATCTTATTATTTTATATTTGAATCTATTTTGAATTTAGCAAAGAAAACCATTTGAAATCAGTACGTACACATGACTAAAAATTGTGGGGTGGGATGGACTTTTAACTTTTCAAAAAAGTTGCCTTTCGAACTGACACCACCCCTCTCTAGTAAGTCTTCTATACTTAATTTTTTTTTATATTTTTGTTTGGCTTTCTTTTTTAACATTTTTAACAACCATCCATCTATAAATTACATTATGGTTCTTTCAAAAACCAAACAACATACAGACACATTCCATTCCAAACATATGTATGTATGTATGTATGTTCCTTCATACATACAACATCAACCTACTCGTACAGAGGCCAAAATAAACAGAGATTCTCTATGTACATTAAATATATGTAAGTATATGTATGTATGTATGTTCATAGAGTCTGTATATGCATAAATAAACAATATACCTATGTACATACATACATACATACGTACATACTTATTAAAAGAAAAAAAATGAAATAGAAATTGGCAGTTGTTGGATAAGCGAAAAAACCAATTCGCAAATACTTTGCATATATAATATATTCGCAATTTACACTGTTGTTGTGTAGCACCTAAAGAACGAAGGTAAACACCCTTTTGTAATCTTTTTATTTTTTTATTTAATGATGTGCAATTTTGTTGAATACCGACTCAAGTAACCACCAAGCAGAAACTTTACACATCAAATAATCTATAAACTTAGACGAGAAAAAGAAAAAAACTGGTTGCAAACTTTTTGCTGGGCATTTTTTGTTAACGATTACCAATAGAAACTTATTTCTTCGCATTATAATATTTTCACCTTCACATACATACATACATACACACATAATACTACCAATGTCGAATGGAATGTAACAATTACATACTAAGAAAGAAAAGAGTAAACATTTGTATCTAAATTATACTTTAGTTACGTCTATAAAAGACAAGTGAGTTTGTAAACAAAATTCTTTCAGGATTACTTTCTTAAAAAAAAAAACAAACCGAATACAGATTAAAATTTTTGTTGCAAAAAAGAAAAACGTATTTTAAAAATGATCCTTATTTCAAAATACGCTTATGATAAAAAAATATTTATATCCTTGGCAGCAGGCATCAGTAAATTTGACAGCTATGGCGGATGGGGAATAATTCGACCATATACTTTCATTCATACATGCGAGCATACATATGTATGTACATTCAGGCATACATACATATACATATACTTACATACACACATTCATTTAGACACATTTAGATATGCTTATCTAATGGTAAGAAACGCGTTTCATCAGGCCTTCTTGGTGGCCTAAGCAATATTTATGTTAAATTCGATTATTGTCTATTATATTTGGTATACATTTATAACATTCCCAATTCCTAGTACGTTTTCCAACTATGTATCTGTTTTCAAGAGAATAGTAGCCTTACTTTTGTCTTAATATGTTTTATATACATATAGTGTTATTTCCTAGAACACAACATTTAATATCTTTTTGATTTGACAGTACCAATCAAACATAAAAATATAGCACATAAACATAAACCGTGGTTTTCAAACTTTATAAAACAAGCTATACATCAAAGGGTTTTAGCATATGCTAGGTGGAAAAGGTATAAAACGTTCGTCCTGAAATTGCAGTACACAACTGCTAGGAAAAACGTTAATAAACATATAAGACTTGCTAAAACCGAATATTATTCCACACGATTCGGTACTGCAATAGGTTCTCGACAAACCTGGAATACTATTCGTGAAATAGGTATTGGCAAGCAGTTGAACAACATAGACATAAATGTAGATGCGAACATACTTAATAAAAAGTTCACTAATACTCCTGTGATCCAAGCAAACCCGTCTTTTTATAATTTTTCCTCATCCGTGATAAATGCAGATACTGATGTGAACGGTAATTATTTTAGATTTTCATGTATATCACAATTTGATGTTATGTCTACGTGCTTACTGATAAAATCTAACGCAGTGGGAACTGATAATTTACATCCTAAATTTATTAGAATACTTATGCCTTTTAAACAATATTATTATGTCTTCTACGTTTCCTTCAATTTGGAAACATGCAAAAATTATTCCATTACCAAAGAAAAATGGTGAATATAGACCAATAGCCATCTTGTGTTTTCTTTCGTAAATACTGGAGAAAATCTATCTAATAAGTTTCCAAAATATAATTCTTGTTTACAATGAACCCTCTGATATTTAGTGCCCCGATTTCCTGAACAATCCCTCTTCTAATAAATGTATGCAATTTTCCTTTTCTCTTTGAATAATAAAAAATAATATGCGTATTTTGTCTGGCCTTAAGAAAGGCCTCTGGCCTCCTTCATCTTACCGTTGGCTGTAAATATATACAAAATTTTTATTGATGTGTGAGTAGAGAGCTGTGTGAGTGTGGAGATAGATGATTGAGAATGTGTTGTACACAAATGAACCGTGCATACATTTCTACAATGAATTTACTTACTTACGTTTGTTGGCCAAGAAGAACCATTGATGCCAACAATAGTTCAATTCTGGTTAGTGTGTTCGTATATACATATATGTATAAGCATGTACCCAGTTGATCATGTCTTCAGAAATTTCGTGTCTCCAAAGTTTTTAATTTTTTATGTATGTTTGTATGCATACACACATACTCACAAAACTTTTATCTCTAAAAATGTTTACTACTATTAGTGGACTGGTGGTTAAAATTCGATTCAATCTACTAAATTTAAGGCTTGAGTATCAAAAAAAGGCAACATTATTTTTATTTCGAGGGTAGAATTGTAATATTTATTTGTTACACAAAATCAATAAAAACACTTTCCAGTTTAAAATTTTAAAAATATAAAATAAAATTTTATCAACTTTGTCCTCTTCTTATTATGAAACTGTTTTTTTCTTTTGTTTATAATAACAAAATATAATTAAAGGAGTCCGTAGCATTCGCTATTAAGAACTTACTAACCTGGTTTCGAATTTAGATTTAATTTAATTTGAATTAGTTTGAAGGTCAGTTGTGCTTTTAGAAAAAAATTATTAATTTTAAATAACGTTTTGAAAGATGTCAGTTGTCAAAAATTATAGAAATAATGTAAATAAATATGAAGACGTTACGGATTTTGAAGATAAATCAACTTATGGTTAATTCAAAATTAAAAAAAAAAGTTATACATACATACATATTTTTAAATTTAAAGGGACATTTTATTAAAAAAACTAAACGTATAACAATAACGCAACTTTAGGTGTTAGCTTGAGCCAATCATTTGATAAATAAGTGGTAAACAGTGGTTCAAGTTTTTATGGAAGGCGGTCATACGTAGCTTACTCAGCTATAGTCATCAAAATGAATATGAATATTTATGTTTACGGTATTTATGGGCCAATTAGGGTAAAGTAAGATAAAAAAATTCTTTAAATATAATATTATAATAATTTATTTACCAAAAATGTTAGTTATTAATTAAAAAATAATAAATTTTATAACGGCAATTTCATACAAACAACATTTGCACATTATTTTCAAAAACTTAACATACATAAAGACTCAGGTGATAGCATAGACTGCTTCTTTTGTGGTAATTTACGTAAAGAAGAAATCAACGGGTCGGAATTTAGATCTTCATTTTTCGCGTGTTGTCTCGTCTGAATTGCTTAAATAATTTATTACAAGATTCAGCGGCTGCTTCAGAGAGCTCGCCTATAGAAACTAGACAGTGATCAACTACTTCCGTTCCATGAATTAACACTTTATGAACTGAAGCAGGCAAATTATACCATGGATACGTACTGATAAGCATTCGCGCGGTTCCTAACGAGTAATCTCTAAATTCTACACTATTAATTTTGTTTTCCGACGAAAGACATTGCAAAAGATGATGACACCGATCAATAACTGCTTGATCTAAGCCAGTTATTTCAGCTGATATAGCTGAATTCAAAAAAAAGTTCTTGCAGTGTTTCCGTCATTGGATGTGGCACTTCCGCCACTTTGAGGTTTGTCGACAAATCAACCTAATCGTGTCCTAAACTGCTGCTGAACATATATTTTTTTCTGTACAAGAAGCTCCTTTGTGTGCAGTAGGCAACAAACGGTAACAAATATGTGGAAAATATGTATGTGCTACGAATCTAGTCGTAAAGACGAAGACCCTTTGTACCATTCACATTCGCAAACAAACGCAGATGGATTCTTTTTTATTTAAAAGTGCAGATATATAGTAACATTTTGATATGTAACTTGAAGGCATCATAAGACGGCAACATAGTTAATACCTTAAGTAAAAAAAAGTCGTAAAAAATATACGTGAAAATTGATTTGTCGTGAAACCGTTTTCCGCAAAATACGTTTTGCTTAAAAAATTATTAAATACATTATAATATTGGTAAACACCTTCAACTTAAATATCCATTGTAAAACAATAAGCCAAAAAAGTTTTTTTCTTTGAAAAACACGCACTAGAAATCAACTTTATTAGCACTGCTGAAAAATATAAGGAAAGTTGTTTTAATTTGTTCACTTCCGATGCACAAAAGTAAATGTAAAAAACAACTGATTGCAAATCTTTTTGCATGTTTTAGTAGTACCACTGATAGTGAGTATTAGAGCGAACTAACGGTGAAAAAATCGAACATCGTCATTTGACCACTATGTCCTACTACTGAACCACTGTGCGCTTTCCAAATAAAATAGAACAAATAAATGTTTTATTATCTATAAGTTATTATTTATGTTTTTTTTAAATGTGTTTTATTTATTTATATGCTACTTACATACATAAACATATTTTTAGCAATTTACGCTGAAAGTACCTGACTTTTGATTAACTGGGTATACAACTATGTTTATATGTACAATACATTTAGGTCGAATTATTTAGGCAGCAGGTACTTGTGCCGCCAGCTTTTGATACTGACGAGTATAAAAAATTATTATCCTGTTTTTGAAATATGTATGTATGTACATACATATGTATGTATAATGTTGTATATACATAAATACATATGTATGTGTATGTGTGTGTATTAATAATGTGTGTGAATGGAAGCTCACATGCTCTAAATTCGTATATGTAACAACAAACAAAATTCATAGGCTTTTTTCGTCTCTTTTGACTGCTTCAGATAAAGAACGGATATTGTTTAGATGGGAGCTTCGTAATGTCATTTCAGTTAATGTTGTTTCTATGTGAGGAGGGCATTACGGTGGTGGGAGATAAAAATGACAGTGACGGTATTGACAATGGGTGTGGGGGTGGTAATGGTTGTGAAGTGGCAATGGCTCTAATGCTGCTGGGTAACCAACTGATGTATAAAGAGCTATTTCCTTTATTGGTTTTGTATTTTATTTTACGAGAACAACACATCATGTGTTTGTTTCGATGTTTGGTTCCTTAATATTGCCTTAAGGCACAAATGTATGATGGCTTTTTACATGTGAAACGTTAACGGGGCATAAGGGATTGATATGACAAAAAATTTCCTTTGCTCACACATTGGTAAGTAATATAATTTTATGAAGCAAAAGCGAATTTTAAGTAGATATAAACTTTTACAAATACACACATATGTATACATGTACATGTGTATGTAAGTAAGTATGTATATGAACACAATAATACAAACTTGCTATTTCAATAAAATGTGAATCATTTAAGAATAAAGATAAATATGTATATGTATGTATGAATGTATGTAAAATTAGTTACATACATATACATTCCTATATATAAACACACCTACAAACATATTTACATTAACTAAGTGTGTACGTTTCACTTGGGGAATTTTACAGAAACATTATTGCTTTTGATAGATAAAATATAAATTGGATATTTTCTTCTTTACAACAAGCATTCAAATTATTGTACTCACTCATGTCACTCATTCTTTTAGCTTGTTTTATGCGTAAATATCATAAATCAGATTCTACTATGTACAGCAACTCGAAAACAATATACCAAAAGATTTGGGTTATTTTAAAACTGAGGAGAAATGATTAAGCCAGAATGTCCGATCCTAGTGTTGGGGTCGCGAACATTGCCTGAAGTACTGCAGGTACTTAGTCCATAATGCGGTAAATCTCGGTGAGAATTGGCTATGTATAAAAATTTAACATTTGTAAAAATTATTTTATTACTGGGAATGTAATAGAAACATACCTGCATTTACTACAATCGCCTGCAGAAAATCAACAAACTCTTAAGTATTAAGAGTTTGTTGTTTTTCAACTTTTTTGCAATGTTCTCAACTTTCAAGACGGGAAAGTTAAAGAACACAAATAAAAGGGCTGATTTCGAAAGTAAAAACGGAATGCAAATTTTGTTACTCACGGTTTCCTTGGATCGACTCTTTAAAAGAAAAAAAGAAAAAAATATGATTTGCAAAATGGATATAAAAAGTTATTTAGAAGCTTAGAAAAATTAGTTTTTGTAATTAAATTAGGTGTTTCGGATTATTTTTTGCGTGCATTTTACATTTTGTACCCGGCCTAGTCCTAGATTGTATTTCGTTTGCACTTACATTAAGTGAAAAAGTTAATTCTTACTTTTTGCCACATCTACATACTTGTGGAATGACATTAGGTAAACATCAAACATAACTGCCTTGTTTTTATTGGGAACATATGAGTTCATCGCTCGGTTTTCTGCATATTTGAATATGGTCAAATGAACTGCTCGCTGTGGTGGGGCTTTAACCTTTCTTATCAAATAAGTTTTGTTTTCTTAGATTTTGCATTATATAACCTTCTCAGTTTTTTTTTTTACCAATTTTACAGGTTTTCACAAGATATATTGCGTTAACTAAGAACTGTCTGTGAAAGCACACGACTGTTTATCTATGTTTGAAAGATTTTTAGGTTTGGTACAGCTTTTGTAGTTGTCTGGTACTACTAAAAAAGTGACTTCGATCGGACGCTAGTAAAGAAACAGAAACTTTTAAGAAAAAAAAAGCACTAAAAATGTTGCCAACTCTATTATCTATTTTATGGCTAGAAAAGCGATTTAACGCAATTTTTATAAAAATCAAGCTAACCCGGCAAATGTCGTTTCGCCAAATATAAAAAAGTACCTTAAAAGTTGAAAAAGTATTATTATCTTAACTAGGAGCGATAGGCCCTAATTTTGCGTTTCTAGTCTCATAAACTCAAAAAACATGAAAAAGTATATCTCGAATTTTTTTTTTAAATTTCCCAAAAGGCATAACTTACACACTAATATAAAAATTTTTGTGTAAAAAAAAAAGAAAAGGTAGTCTTTTTTGGTTTATATCTCGGTCAGTTATTAAGCGATTTTACTTGATTTCAATAGCAAACATCTCAGGAAATTTCTGAATGATATCTTACCAAGGTCAGCAAGTATGTGGTTGCCCAGGAATCTGTGCCTCCTGACAGACAACGCGGGGCATTCGCAAAGAAGATGGAGGACTGACTCCTCCTCCCCATAAAGTATATATATTCTGAATCCTTATAGAGAGGGAAGTCGATTGAGCCATGTCCGTCTGTTGAAATCAAGTTTTCTCAGCACTCTGATGTCGAACGGACGCGTTATTGGTATCAAACAATCAGAAATTAGACATGCCTTTTGAGAAATAAAAAAAGGTAGTTAAAGCAAAACAAAAACATGTGATAATTGAAGAAAAAATGAACACAATAAAAAAGCTTTAAGTGGTTGTGTAAATTTCGTTCTCACTTATTAAAGTGATAAAAATAAAAATATTTATTACTTAATTAATAAGAAAAAATGTACGAACCTATAGCCAAATCTAAAAAATAGAAAAATTACGTAAAAAAAAAATTTTATTTTCGAGATATCGGCAAAAAACATTTTTTTTTAACGTAAATACACGAAGTGAAGGGTATATACGATTTGGCACAGCCAAATATAGCGCTTTTACTTGTTTTATATACTAACATTGAATAAGAGAGAATAAAAAAAAAGTTTATATTACACCGCTACAACATTTGTCTTTTTCTGATGTAGTTTTGCCATTCACATCTCCATTAGACGATGCTTTTAAACTAATGGAATCTATAATTAATACCTTTTACTTAAGAAACAAAAAAGTTAAAAATTATGTCTGTGTGTCACACATCGTTGACTGTAATGTAGTGGCCATCACCATTTTGAAAAACATATGGACTTATGATTCTATTGGATTCTCGATATGATGGTGTTTTGACAATGGCTTGTCGGCTGTCGTCGTTCTAAATGTGGCAATGTCGTATATGTTGATATAGACCTATTTAACCAAAGGGTTAAATAAATTTTCAAATCAAAATGAGAAGAAATAACATTGCGAATCAAAATAAATTTGAGCAATTCGCAAACGCTGCGAGTGAGTTTATTTTTTATGCATTGCCATTCGAAATCAATCGCAGTCAATCAGGTGTCACAGAAAACAGTATTGCCAATTTGAACTTCTCTTCTTCTAAAAAAAAACATGGCAAAAGATATAAAAATGAGACACGTAGTTCCCAAAATATTAAAAAAAATAGATTTTTCATATACATTGGGATGCCAAACTCTTTGTTTTGATTTCTTCCAAATTTTTGGTTTTCTTAATGTCATAAAATGTTTTATCGTTGTTTGGAAGGTGCAACGCTATGCACGTCAATAAATAAATGACCCAAGGAAAATATGTATGTAGTTTTAAGCTTTTAAGATGTACAATAAAAGTTATTTACTTTGTATGGGAGCTGCCATGCACGCTATAATATTAAAGAAAAACTATCGTTCCTATTCATCTTACATCTATTTCATTACCATCAGTCAAGGTCTTTAGGAGTGATTGCCTAATTTTTCCAATCAACAATCTTGCCGTTATCGGACTAAATTTTTCCATAAATCTTTAAGTTATTTTGGGGATGCACAAAATTGTAATTTTGTGGTAAAATTTTTATTTATAAAAAAGAAGGCAGCTCTGGTTCTTCTCGAATGGATGCTATTTAGAAAAAATTAGTTAAAAAGGTTACAAAAGAACTATAGATTTACATTTCGAATTATGTTTGTTGTATGATAAGTTTGGAAAATATTTTAAATCACTTATTGGTTGAACGAGGACAGACAGGTAGACACCATTTCCACTGTTTAAAGAAATAGTCTTGCAGATATCTGTAATTGCGAACTCAGAACATTTTTTTTGACTACAAAAACAATATATACATATGTATGTATGTAGGTTTGTATGTACAGTGGACGTCCAATAGTACGCACTTTCGTTTC
>NDXZ01015722.1:0-27334 GCA_003055125.1 Paykullia maculata
AATATGTAGCATCTATATTCTAAAAATTTCCTTTTTTAATTTGATAAATATCAGAACCGTTAAACTCTTTGTTACCCCGGGCTACGCCGGGTAAAATAAGCTAGTATTTATTATTTTATTTGACAAAAAGTATTAAAGCATCGTAAAGGGACGTTGTTACTCTGATATAAAGAATAATAATTTTATGGCATATTGGAGGAACTATAAAATTTAGTTTTTAAACCAATATAGAGTTACTTAAGACATTAATCGACTTATTTGGTAAATAATTGGGCAAGATTTTTGTAGCTCCTAATTATATAAAATTAATTTATTGAAAAAAATGCGAATCTATGTCATTAAATGCATAATATTGTATATGAGTCATATGAGGTATATGAGAAAAGAAAGGAATTTAATTTACGGGATAATCTGTAGCAATTAGTGTCATTAAACTTCATTTTTTTTATCCTACTTAGATGAAGGTAATCATCAAAAACTTATTATATTTATCATATACCAGTTAGGAATTAAAAATTATAATTTTATATGTAGGTATTAGATTTCTTTTATTGTCTGTTACTCCGGGCTAAGCCGGGTACAAACAGCTAGTTATAAATATAACAGTTCTTTAGATATGTCATAAAATGTATTTTAGTCGTATGGGAAGTGCCACACCCACTTTTCGATTTAAGTACATTGTATGTCTAATTATGCTTTTAATAGATTTACCCACACAAAGTTTGGAGATTTAAGTGTCTCAGTTCTCAAATTAAAGGATAAAAACTATTAGCTATGTACGGTAGGCACCAAAATTAAAAGAAAAACTAGGTATATCCTATTGTTCCTTTGAAGATAAATAATATCGATGTTTCAAATTTCATAAGGATTGGTCCAGCCGCATAGGCGTGATTGAGGCACATACAAACTTACACCTCATTTTAAAAACATACATTTATGTATTTAAAATTATTGAAAATACTGACGCGATAAATATTGAACATGATGTAAATCTGAACACGCAAACGATCAATCAATCCAATAACTTGTATTGCGATCCAAATATCACAAAATATATTGTAGATGTAACAGTGCCCTATGATAAACTGTCTAAAACACACTGAACCGTGCTCATTTTTAGTGCATGTATTGCCTTGTGCTGGTAATGCGGGTTTGTAGCTGGTTGAAAAATTATGCTAGAAAAATACTATTGAATACTATACTCTTCGCCTCTCTTGCAAATAAACCAATTTTGTGCGACTAAATATTGTTCTCATGTGTGAACGCTTATTTACCACCAACACGGAAATTAGGTTGACATCACTGTACCAATAATACGGCAACTTACACACACATTCATATGCATATGTAAATACAATAGAAAAATAGTCAACCCCCTAAAACTACATTAAAAAATTACTGCGTAGTTTCTTTCTTTCAAATATCAACTTTTTGTTTTTTTTTACTTATTAATTGATTATTGTTTATAACAAGAAAAAGTTTTATTTGCTATTGAACATACTCTATTATTTCAATTTAAACACAATACATTCATACGAATAATTATCGCAATTCATTGCATGCAAATTTTTCTTTTTAAAACTTACTGATAGGTTTGGTTCCTCAGAAATTATCATTTGCATATCTTCACAATCCATTATAAAACTTGTTTTTATTAAATATTTGTGCAAATATTAAATTATTTTATTTTTTAAAGTTCTTTCTTTGTTTTTGTTAAGATTTTTTTACAGAATGGCTATTTTTGCTATGCTTTGTTTACAGTACACCAGAGAAGCAAGCCGTGACGGCGCGACTGGCGGCTAGCCGACTAGCTGAATTTTTTTAGCAAGCCAAGCCGCCGCCGAAACACTCGGCTGATCAGCGGCTGAATTTCAAGCCGTTTTAGTTTCTTGTTACATACATAAATTTCAAATTAAACTAATTTTTCATATAAAAATTTTTAAAAATTGCACTTTAACCATTTTTTTTAAGTTATATGTTTTTCGGCGCAAAGCCGTTAAGCCGCCGCCGCCGAAAATTTTTGCTTCTTCAGCCGCCGCCGATTTTTTTCCATCGGCTTGCTTCTCTGCAGTACACTTTATGTGTTTTGTTTTCGCAAGCAATTGGCTTAGATATACAAATACAACAAAAAAGTATTTGTTGGTGTTTTTTGACATTTGTTTAACACCAATTGTTAAGATTTGTTGTATTTATTTCATAGCGCTGCCACCTTGTAAAAAATAAATAAACTTTGGTTTTCATCTCATATACTAATAAAATATTTTTTGACGAACTATGCTCTAAGTAAACTTTATACCTAAATTACATATTATTTTACCTAAATATTTTTAAGTGAAGAGAGGACATATGCAGATATTTATATTTTATCTCCTATGGAATTAATATCTGCCTTCGGTAAGAAGTTGCCAAAAATATATAACGAAGCCAAAGCCGAAACGCTAGTAATAAACAATATTTTTTACATAAGGTTCCAATTTTACCCGCATAAGTCGGCCTTCCAAAAAAAATTTCAAAATAAAAGTCACTATGCAATTACCGCTATTTGGTACTTCGAAAGGGTAAAACAGTTAAACAATTTATGTAAACACTAAAAATTGCTTTTATTTCATGACTTGTATCCTTTTTTCTTTCACTATGCAGCAATAATCGTTACACCGGGCATCCTTTTTGGCAGAGAAACAAGACGATCGGCTCCGCCGCCGTTTATGTCGGCTCAAAACGGCTCAGGAGGGCGGCCGACTACAACGGCTCATCCCCAACAGGGATGATGAATTTTAAAACAATAAAAAAAAAAATTTTTACAATATATAAAAATTATATTTTTTTTGCAGTCACCTTATATGAATTCGCCTTGTTTCGTCTTATACTCAACCTAGTACGTCAAAAATCATCCCTGGTGAAAAAAAAACAAAGAAAACAAAAACTAAGAAATTTTGAAATTTGTGAAAAATTTTATTTATTGCTTAACAAAACTATTTTAATATTTAATAAACAAATATGGAAAAATTAGAACAAAATGATACTGTTAATAGGGATGAGTTGATCATGCAGCAGCAAAGGGAAATAGAAAAAGAGGTGCTAGAATTATTCATATAAGCCGATAGTCTTGTTTTTTTCCTTTTAATTTTTATTTATTTCTGTATATGTGTCTTTCCATAGATTAGCGAATCAATACCATTAGTAAGTGAACAACTACCGGTAACCTGCCTAAATGTAGAGTACTTGTCAGACGCAGTATTTATCTCTAAAATACAAGATTTGGCCAGTAAATATAAGTTTATGCGTCGTACAAGACCTGATGGCAATTGTTTTTTTAGGGCATTTGCCTATGCCTATTTGGAACATTTGATCTCAAACAAAGAAGACTATTTGAAATTTCGTCAGCTGGCTGAGAACTCCAAAGATAAATTAGTGCAATTGGGATTTCCTAGTTTTACGTTGGAAGATTTTCATGAAACGGTAAGATTGCCTACATATCAACCACAAAGTATCTACATTTTTATTTAATAACGCACTCCCCGTGTGTGTTTTTATAACCCACAAAAGTTTTATTGATATTTTTATATATAATTGTATGCATGTGTTTATGTATATTTTAGAAATTATTACACCCCGTTGATCAAGACTAGTTTTCGTGTGAACATTCTAGATCTATTAATCAAATACACATCGAAAAAATTTCATGTATCCGCTCAGTTTTGTTTCAAAAATTTGAGAGTTATTGTTCTTAAAAAAATAAAATGTACATACGATACATACCTATTTAAGTAAAAAACTTACGAAGATTACTGCAAGGAAAATATTTGTTATAGGTATTAAGATTTATCGATAAATTAACGAACATTTCCGTTTAGATAAATTTACTTTAGTGTACCCCTGCACTAACTAGAATTGTCATTCAAATAGAAAGTTTTCGTGTAAGAGCTCTGTGCTTTCTAATGCTTTTATTCCTATTTTGTAGTTAAAATGAAAAACGTTTTATTTGGATAACAATGCAACAAATTATGTATGAACATACATATACTAATGTTCGTATACTGCACTAGATATAATTAGACAATGATCCTTTTTAACGGTTAGCACAATCTTCTTTAAATTTGCGATACAAAAGAAACGCAGCTTTTAAAAGTAATAGTATTTTGTTATTTTCAAAAAGTCCAAAAAAAAATATTGTTTTTGTAAAGGATATACATACATACAGCTCAGATAACCTAAAAACCGGTCAGCTAAAATTTTATGTATAGTCGGTTGTGCCGTAACTAGAATAAGTACTAAGCAGCAATGTGTTGGTTTTTGTTGCCTATTTTATTATAAAAATAATTACTTTTTATAAATGTCTAAAAGAGGAGTGATTTTGTTTTAAATAATACTTAATTATTAATAATTTCTTTTTTCACTTTCCAGTTTATGGAAGTTGTTAAACGTGTTGATCCATCAGCATCTGCTCCGGAAATGATTAGTGAACAGTTGCATAAAGTTTTTAATGATCAGGGTTATTCCGATTATGTAGTCGTATATTTACGATTACTTACTTCTGGAAAATTACAAGAAGAGGCGGATTTCTATCAGAATTTTATTGAGGGAAATTTTACTATTGAAGAATTTCGGCATCAAGAGGTAGAGCCTATGTACAAAGAATCCGATCACATCCACATTATTGCGCTATGTTCAGCATTGGGTGTAGGTGTACGTGTTGAATATATGGATCGAGGAGATGGTGGGAGCGTTAAAGCTCATGATTTTCCAGAAGGTACCAACCCCAAGGTGTTCTTAATCTATCGGCCTGGTCATTATGACATTCTATATCCTAAATAAACGATTTGATTTAATTAATTGAAAGACCATGTAACCCTACTATGATTGTGCTTAAAATCAGATGTTGAAACACTTTTTTAATGAAATAGTTTTTATGTTACTCTCGACGTAAGCGTGTTTAAAATTTCTCTTTTTATCAATAAAATTTTCGATATAATCTATTTTCATACGTTTATTTAAAATGATAAATACAATTATAAGTAAAATTATTATTTGTAATTTTAAAAACAATAACTTTTAATACGAATTGATTTTTAAGAAAACACACACAAAGTAATATGAAAATAAACTAAGTTTGTACCCTTTTTCTATTAAGAAACAACGTTGAGCTTTTTTTATTTTTTGGCGATTTGTACTCTGATATGTCAAGCGTCTAAATTAACAACAAAATTTTATGTTATACTGTACTTTATCTAATTTCCATCATGTAAGGTATACAGTGGGAAAGAGCCAAGACAAAATTAGAATGTCCATGAGTAAGGAATGTGTGGGAGAACTAACAAAATAAAATATTGTGTTGATAAAAAGGCATTTAATAAATGCAACTTATTAAAAAATAATGCTTGCATAAGTATATACATATGTATGTATGTACATAATAGGTTCGTTCGTTTACTTTTCTAGAAAAGTCTAGTAACTGAGTAATTTGTAAAAAGTACTCTCGAAAAAAAGCTTATTCCAAAAAGGTACGCGAACGAAAAATGTTTCCTAATTATAACAGCTGTTTAATGAAAACTTGTATTGTTGTATAATTCATACTTATGTATGTACAACTTAATACATATTAAATCAGGTCGCTTTTAAAGCTTGCTTTTTTTATATTCTTTAAAGTAAAATTAAAAAATGGAATATTGATATTTAAAATTTTTACACGTGGAATTGGTAGTTTTTGCATCACAGGTGGCGAGGGTAAATACATAAGTATGTACATATATAATTTCTACAATATTCGTTTGCGACAGCATGAAGTATAAATGTATACATATTCTGATATCTTATAGAAAGGAAAATTGATTGAGTGATGTCCCTCTGTTCGTGTGTTGGTTAAAACCAAACTTTTGAAGTCGCCATAGGTTTCTTGAAATAAATCAGTATTGCAAACCAGCAATACCAGCTAATTAACGTCTAAGATATAAGCAAAAAATATGATCTCTTCTTTTTTTCTAGGTTTGTCACACAACAATTAAAATATACAGGGATGTTACAAGGAAAAAAATATTTCTACCAAAATTTTTCCTAAAATGCACCAAAATCAACCAGAACCTATCTACCATTACGTTTCTGTTTAATGAAATCACATTTTTGAGTATTAAATTCACGTTGAAAAAATATACTTATTTTGCAAAAATTACCGCAACAACAGCGTGTTTAATAGTTAAAGGTATATTAAAAGTGCTTATGTTATCACAAAGTACATAAGTGTATAAATATTTTTATTAATTAAAATACATATATTTACTTTTCCTCTAAAACAAATTTTTTAAGGTGTAATAGTTTAAAGAACTTTACTTTTTAACTTTTCTTCTCTATGCAAAATTAGCATTTTTCGGCGACATTATTTTTAAATTTTATCTACTACACAACAAAAATTTATTTATATATACATACATACATACATATGTATACAATTCCATCTAATGTGTTTAAGTATAAAATAAAAAAACAATTCCTAACAAAAAAGAAATGTAAGTAAACTTTATTTAAAAAAGAAAAATCATCTCCCTATAAATTTAATTCACTTTTATATCAAAATACTAAAAATGAATGTACGTTTAATTAAAAACTGAATAAGAACGTACACAGGTTGTGTTGTCTATTAACGATCCACTCATGAACTCACTTCATGATTTGATGCACAAACTGAACCGAAGCCTTTCTCTTCATGAGAAAAATCCGCGAAAATTTCTTAAAGTTTACGGAATTTTGGTTTTTAATGGCCAACTAAAAGCTATAAATAAAATATCATTGGCATAAGTGTCGCAGCAATCCGCTTGTAGCTTAAATTTTCTTATACATTTTGATGCCAACCTTATAACGTTTATACATATGTATGTATGTTTCAATAAATGTATCCCAGGAAAAAATCTTAATTTGAAAAAATAAATGTGATTACAGCTTCCTATATTGTCTTTAAAATTATAACCTTACAAAAGTGATGTGCAAAATGAATATATTTAGAAATTTTGAAAAAACTCATCTTAGATCTATAAAGCAGAGCCTCTACCCAAGGAGTTTCATACAAAAAACATGTAACATTTCATTAGAAGGGGAAGCGCTGAACAACCGCACTCTGCCTTACAAAGCTGCTTCCGAGGAAGCATCATTTTTTGCTGGGACGTAGGAACAATATTCATTTGTATATTGTTTATATTTCAAAGCACAGATTTTTTAACAAAACCACACCAATTGAGATTTATATTAGTAAAATTTTCTTTTTACATTTTAACAAACAATGAGCCAGTATTTTTATTTATAACATATCATTTTTTCAAAAACTCAAAAAGTTATTGAAACAAGTTATGCATCACTTTATATATTTAATATACTTTATACTACATACACAAATTTTATTTGTGATATACAAAAAGTTTAAACACAATATTTAAATTTAAAACTTCAAGTTGGGATTTAATTTTATATATACTAAATGCGTTGTTTTTAAAACGAATATCACTAAAATTAATTTAAACACATTTTATAGCAGACGACTAAAAATCATCTACGAAACATGTCATCGTTGTTTATGAGTGATTCATTATAGTATTATAGGACAGTGTTTGGGGGGTTATTATCAATTTAAGTGTTAGGTATAAGTCGAATATTGGAATTTACAATTTGGAATCTTTAGGGCTGGATAGTCATTCGGAATTGCACACAGCCATTGCTTCATTTTTTTCTTCTAACAGTTCTTTGCCGGTGATGGACATTTTCGATTTGGCGAATTCATCAAGGGACAAACCTTGAATGATTTTCCATTGCTTGTTCTTAATTTCAACGGGAAATGAGTAGATGATATCTTTGGGTGCATCATAGCTGCCATCGGAAATAACACCCATTGAAACAAATTGACCAGCAGCAGTACCATTCCACCAGTCGTGCATGTGATCACAGGCAGCCTTGGCAGCTGACATAGCTGATGACATTTTGCGGGCAGCAATAACAGCGGCGCCGCGCTTCTGAACGATTTCCACAAAGGAACCCTTTAAGAAGTCAGCATCACCAACAGCTACCACTGCAGACTTTTCAACACCGGCAACATTGACGACAGCATGGCTTGCATCAGGAAATTGGGTGGATGAGTGATTTCCCCAGATAATAACATTCTTAACATGGCAGACGGGGACTTTGGCCTTGGCAGCTACTTGAGCGGTGGCACGATTTTGATCTAAACGGGTCATAGCACTGAAGTTTTCGCGAGGAATTGAGGGTGCGTAGAAGGAACACACCACAGCATTGGTGTTGGCGGGGTTGCCAACAACCAAAACCTTAACATCCTTGCGGGCGTATTTGTCTAAGGCTTGACCTTGAGCCTTAAAGATTTTAACGTTAGCTGATAGTAAATCTTTGCGTTCCATACCTTCCTTGCGGGGCATGGCTCCAACTAAGAAAGCAGCTGAAACATCCTTAAAGGCAATAGCGGGATCGGTGGTGGGTACAACTTCACGGAGTAAGGGCAAAGCACAATCTGCTAGTTCCATTACAACACCATCCAAGACACCAATCATGGGTGGGATATCCAACAAGTGCAATATTAAAGGTTGTTCTTTGCCAAATACTTCACCACGGGCAATCATGTAGAGAAGGGAGTAGGCAATTTGGCCAGCAGCTCCGGTCACAACAACACGAATTGGTTCAGCCTATAAATAGAATAATATTTTAAGAATAATTGGAATTGTTTAAATATATTTTATTACCAACTTTTTATTTGTTTTAAGACAATTAATTTTAGTTTTATTTTGGCTCAAGTTCATTTTTAAATTTTCAGAGAAATTGAATTTTTTATTTGTGATAATGAATGAACAATAATTTGAAAAGTAAGTTTTTGCCGACACTAGCCCAGTGGAATGCATTTTCGAAACCAGCTACGGTTTTCATCATCAGCACTCTTTGATCGGTAATTAGTGTTGGATGTAAATATCATCTATTTTAAAAAACTTCTTAATTTTCCCCCTTGTTAATGTAAAAATACTTTGTGTATTAATTTTCATGTATTTCATATGTCTTTAAGTAAATATGACCTATGAAAAGAAAAACTTTGTTGGTAAAAACTTTTTTCTAGAAAAAAATTAGCTAAAAACGTTATCGTAAAAATATCTTTTCAAAGTAGAAAAAATCCATTTCCAATTATTATTTTTATGCCCTGTGGTTCCCATGGGGAACAAAGTTACTTTTTTCTATTTCTTGGTGTTTCTATAATCGTTAACTGACCAATAGCCTCTTAGAAAGTTGCCTCCAAATTGGATTATCTGTACGATTCTTGATCAACTGTGAGCTGTTTGGGAAATTCAGTAAAATAATCACTTCTCTCTATGTCAAGTGTATAGTGATCAGAGTCCTTTTTACGAAAGATCTGATCACCCATCCTCCATTTATAATAATTTGAAATAAAACAAAAATTCTATTACAAGTATTATTGATTACTTACTTTCTAGTTTACATTGCGCTTTAGTAGGAATATACAGGAGTGTTGATAAGCTGATAAACTAAAATTGCTGACTTGAGTTAAAATCAAATCATTTTTGATTTTGAGAAAAACATAAAAGCCAACACAAGCTGTTTTCAATGTACTGAGGTGTATTAGATTATATGTACATATTTACATATTAAAGGTAAAATAAACGCTGTAAGTTAAAGTGGCAATTTCAATGAATGCATTTTTACTCTTTCTATGTTCGGAAAAAAATAAAATGTATCTTGTTTTCTCGTAGAGTGTAAAAACTAATTAAATTTTACATATTCGTATTTACACATAATGTTTGTGTAATCTATTTGTTCTGTAAGCTAGAGCTAGAGGCGTTAAATATGAAACTTTAAGGCCTATATAAGTACGGTGACCATATTTTTTTAATCAAAATACAGAACAAGGAAAAAAACTTATTTTTAGAAATTCACACATTTATATATATTTACATATTATAAAAATACCCAACTGACTTTATTTTTTCAGATGAATAAATTTTTATTTTCTTTCAAATATTTTAAAATTCTATACATTTTAAATTATAGTTATTCAAATGTTCAAATTATTAGTAGACCAAATGTTATTTAAAACAAAAAATACCCTTTCGATTGGAAACTTGATAACTTCTTTAACTTGTATCAAAACTGCTTCCTAACGCTTTTCTAAAGACTTTTTTTATTATTGCTGCCAACTGTTTTGGTAAAGAAAATAAAACAAAAAATTTTTTCTTCTTTTAATTTTTCACACAGAAATTAATATTCAACTACCTTTCGTACATCCTTATAAATGCATATGTACATACATACGTAAAACTGTATTACCTTGCGATACGTTATTACAAAAGTTATGTTAACATGTTTAACAAGTAACTATTTTGATTTTTAAAAATACAGAACAAATAATAAACTCGAATTAAAATACAAAACATTTTAATGATTTTTACATAAGAATAATTTATACAGAACAGAGCCCCCAAATACAGTACTGTTCTGTATAATACAGAACGGATGGTCACCGTAATTATAAGAGATAAATACAATAATATTATGAGTTTGCTACCTTACATACCACCTACATAATGAGTACATTACTATGCCTACTGTAAAGGAGAAATAAGTTTACTAAATATGTTTTTATATTTAGTTATTTTATTGAAATCGTGTTTTTAATAAAAAAAAGTTATTCTTGATAAAAAAAAAAAAACAAAATGCGAAGCAAAAGTCTGAACTTGTATATCCTCTTTTGTTTTTATTTTGTATAGAATGTTATTAATGAAAGTAGTATAACTCTATTTGAATATATGCACATACATATTTATATACACATCCATACATATGTATATATGTATATATTTACTTCAAAAACAAAACTTGATAATTACTATTTCACATTATAATTTCAAAGGTGCATAATAAAAAAAAAACATCACTCGAATCAAAATGTATTTGACAATATTTTTAAATTGATTCAATTGCAAACCCTTAAATATCTCAATATGCATAAAGAACTGCACTTATTCCACTTTAAAAAATACTCGTAACAGTTGATATTATACAAAATAAATATGATATGATAATGAACAAAAAGCAATAAATAAATCTAACCTAAAATATTACTGCAATTTGCAAGTTTTAAGACTGTAAACATACTTTTGCTAATGTATGCGTGTATGTATGTACATATGTATGTAAATTTGTTAATAGGATTTTAGAAAAAATATGAAATAAATATTGAGAGTAATGTTTTTAACGAGTTTTATAACAAAAGTACGACATAAAATAAGGCCATTTAAAGAACAAGTTTGTAACTTATGTTGTTTGAAACTGTCAATGTTTAAGCTCTCTTTTGTTAATCAACTTACTCATCCACTACATTCTAATTATATGCATACACTTTTACATCCCAACATACCATGCAGCAATCAAACTACAATTTAACTTGAGAATAAGCTTATAAAAATAGTAAATTATAAAGCTTTTCTTAATATCGTTTATAATAATGTTTGTAAAATGTGAATTTACAAGCAGTTTTCAACAATGCTTGAGAAACCCCTATAATAATCAACTTTTTCTAAAGTAACAGCCAAACCTAAATCAACGCGCTAAGCGTTATCTAGCTGTAAAAAATTCTGATGCCCATACAAATTGTATGAAGCAAACCGAAATAGCGCGGCATCAGCGCCTTACAATTGGAAAATCCGATATTGGCAGCGCGTAAGGTTTTGTTATTGTTGAAAATTAATGCCATTTCACACATATTGAACTCTCATGATTATACAATTTCGTGATTTAAAAAGTGGGCAGTGCCACCCCCATAAAAATTAAGTTATCAGTTTTAGCTACTTTTACTAGATCGATTTTTCTGAAACTTTGCACACATATTGAGCTGTCATAACTATATAATTTCGTGATTAGAAAAGTGGGCAGGGCCACGCCCATAAAAAAAGTTATAATTTTCAATTAAAATTCAGAATGCATTTTTATTCATTAAGGAGCGTAGCAACGCGCGCCGGGCTTGGCTAGTGCAATATAAAATTGAAAAAGGCATAGCAAAACTTTCTTCAAATTGAACTTTTTCATAAGGGAACTAATTTTTTTTTAAATATTAGCACCATTTTTACATAAACAGTTTTTTGGCTCTCCTGAAAATTTAAGAATTTTGAGTTGTGACCCTTTAGTATTTAGGGTGCGATATGTATATTGAACCACAAAATATGACAATTGAAAAAAAATCTAAACTGAATTGAAAAACCAAAAATTTTTTTATGTATTTTCTGATTTTAAGAAACGCTTGCATTTCAACGGTATCCTATGTAGTTTTAAAAACAGAATAAATGTTTTCTTATTCCCCATTTTCAGGAAAAGGAACTAGCAATGGTTGCCAAAACCCCTAATTTAAAAAAAAATTGTTGGAGAAACCTAAAGTTAAAACAATACTGCTTTCGTAAGTTTATTCTACAATTACACGAATAAGGTTAGAGTAAGCTTGCATATATATTATTTTCACAAGGGTTCCGTTTTGAGTTTGAGTTGAGTTTGAGTTGAGTTTTCTACAATTGTTACACAATTGTTTTCCAACAAAATTTCAAGCGTTTTTAAAGTTTAAAACTTGTGTTAGTAAGGTTATTATAATATTTTTCCCGAGTCATTTGGCATGTTGGGATGTATGTATGTTTATGTATATGTATGTATGTATAGAAATAAAAATAACTGATAACAAGTTTTTAAACAAAAATACCAACAGTTATAAATATCGAATAAATGGGCAAACAAGCAAGTTTATCAAGGTGAAGCTTTGGACTAGACACCAAAAATATTAAATTCATTACGAGCCATTTAAAAATGAGCATATAAACAACTATTTTTAAGGTTCTCTAAAAAGTTAATATTTGCATGTAAAAAGTATTGCTAAATTATATTTTATGCAAATTGTACGACAAATCTCCCTAGATACAACACATATGTATGTATTTATACATTTATAAATAAATAAATGGATAAATGAATGCATAGGCAGTAAAAATTAGGGATGTCATTCAAAAATAATATTCAATAAATCGAGCAAAAATATTTTTTGTTTATTAATATTTTGAGTTGATAAAAAACAAATAAATCGACCGATTAAACATATGTTCTAAATATTTTTACGATTTCAATGACCGGGACCTATTTAAACTGGCTTTGTACATATGTATATTGAAAGCTGGAAAAATAATAACAGCAAGATTAAAAGGTATATGAAGTAATGTAAATGCTACAGATTATCTTATAAAATGAATTTACTTTATACAGACGGTGTCTTATCCGATTCTATTGATTTTTAAATTCAATTATTTGACTAATATAAGAGTGACTCATCTGGAGCTGACATAATCTCTGCTTAATTCTGACAAATCTTTTATCAAATGAATCAAATGTCCAACAACTTAAGTTTAAAAAAAAAACATATAACATTAATAGATCTTTCAAGTAATATGCAAAAAAAAATAATTTTCTTTATGCCCTCCCAACGATCCTACTTAATTAATTTTATTCAATTAGGCATGTAGTGTTAAAGTAACTTAAACTAAGTTTTGAACTATTACTATTATAATTTTTTAAATAACCATTTAAGTAAATTTTTTTCGTATGGAGGGGTAAAGTGCCCTCTTATCTAATTCCCTTTTGCAATAAAATAATGCAATTAATATTAGCGTCACACTGATTTTAAATATTCCCTATATTTATTAACAATTTTATAATTTATTAAAAATGTATTAAAATGTCGTTTTATAAAATTTAAATTTATTATGTATGTATATCAGGCAGCGTGTTTTCTTATAGGAGGTGCCATTCCCCACATTTTGCTTTCAGTGTACTTTGATGAACTTCCGATTTTGTGACAAGTCTTAAAAGCACAAAATACAAGGACCAAATATACAAACTGAATGGTTACCTTAAAAGGCCACATTCATTATATTCTTCAAACTACATACATACACATATGTACTTATATTTAGAAGACGAACATCAGTCATGAGATGGACGCTAATAGTATGGACTTTAAGTGTTTCTATCGAACAATGACAAGTTTGTTTTCTGGAATGCAGTATTCTTCCACATCTTTTAAATTTGTTTATCATGAGCTAACTATCAAAATAAGCATAGCATTTGTATTAAAAATAAATATTTAAAATCATAATACATAAAAGAATGATTTGAAACAATGTAATAACAACTTAAATTGGTTTAATTTAACTCGAAATACACAACAGGTGGGTTTTTTTATAAAACAAAAAACCCTCAGGACAAGCTTAAAGATAATAAAAGGAAATTGGGTAATGTTGACCTCCGGAAAGTTGTAAGCGGTGATAAATAATTATATTTGTTATGCTAGAGGGCAAAATTTGTCGATATAGGTATAAAAAAATTATGGTTTTTTTATATTTTTAGATCTAAACAGTAAACAAACTTCTTACATAGTAGGTACGACGTATTTTACGTAAATTTTATTTTTTACAAAATATGACCACCCTAATGGACGCACATACAAACATATGTAGGTATGTATGTAACTATAAATGCAGTTGTATGTTCTGCCTCTGGGAAAATATGTTTATATATTTTAGGTAAAAGCACTTAACCGGTAGTGCATTTTATTAAACTAAAAAACAAAATAATATAAAACTGCTGTGTATAATCAAAATGCATGATAAAAAATCACACCATAAGCAAAGGTCAAATGAAAGTTATTTTTTCCAGAATTTTTAATAATTCAAAAACAATAATACATATTTTTACTCACCATTATTTTATTATTAGTAAAAATTTTCTTTTAACAGACTTTAAAAAATAAAGATATGATGCACTACCTCGGCGGATCTACTTAATGCTGATAATCCAAACACTTTTCTGTGCTGCAAAATATTAATTCTTTATAATTTTGGAGCCGAAAGAGGCAAATTCTTATATTAAATTCGCCTTGGAGTCAAATAGCGGCGCAACCAGTGATGCTAGCCCACCGATTTTACCCTCAAAAGACTGAGATATTGAATTTCAGCGATTTTTTGTTTTATGAAACACATTTACAGTATTCTATCAAATTTAGTAATTTTTTTTGTTTTGTATTGTTTATTGTAATATGGTAGGAAAGTAGGCTTAAACCAGCGTTTAAAATGCTGCCGTCAACATTTATGGCAAAGCTGTTGTTTGCTATGCTGTTCATACATGTTGGCGGTAGCATTTTAAACCCTGGCTTAAACATATATTCGAGGTTTGACAAAATGTAATTTTTTTAAGTTTAAAATAAAATATATTATAAACTATCAACATATTGCTTTGGGAAAAAAACAAGTACTTTGCATTATCTGACCGGGCCAAATTTAATGTACCCTCTACCAACGTGTATGTCATACAATTAAGTATACATCCTAGGATAGGCAAAAGAAAAAAAAAATATCGTTAATTTTTATATCGATATTTTTATAGATTTCAGTCAATATATGTATATCGAGTTAAAAATATCGAAAAAAATTAATTTATAACAATAAAAGATTCCACAGCAAATATTTGCCTAAAACTAAGAGAACATAAATAAATAATTAGTAAAAGCAGTTTTTAGAGATTTAAAACGCCCTTTCTTTGCATTAATCATGGTATTTCAACACTAAGAAAAAATATTTTAGTTTTAATTTTTATATGGGTCGCAAATCCATTTTGTAAAAAATTTACCTGTGGTAAAGGCTATAAAAAAGGTAATTTCATTAAAGAAGAAATGTAGCGGTATGTTTCAAGTAATTATGATGCGTTAAAGGGAAAATCAAGGCAGGAATTTTTCCTTAAATCATCTTAGTTGTTTATAACCCGATTTTGCTGATTTTCAATATGAAAATATTAATAAATATTACTGATATCAGTTGTCGGGTCCGTTGGACATAAGGGGACTGAAAAAAGTTGATTTCAGCGTTTGCTAAATCAACTTTCCTATCCAAAAGAAACTCAGAATATACATACATAAACAGAATCATTTTCTCTTTAAAGATGTCAAACATGTACAATTCTTAAGAAAAATACAGTAGATGTAATCTAGTGTCTTTAATTGAAAGTTGTAAATGACTAACTTTTTTATAAAAAACTCAAAAGTACTCCTTCTTCTGTTAGTATTTTGACTGAAATTAAATTGATCAAAATTGTAATTGCATGGTTGTTGTTAATAAATATTTATTTATTTTAGTCTTCATAATTTCACTCCAAATAAAAAGCAGGGAAAACAAATTGGGATACATTTAAGTGAATTTAACTGCGAATTATTAAGACTTGAAAATGTTAATAAATGCTTAATTTCGTTCTGTAATATGTTAAAAAATTACATACGATTGTATTTACCTGAACTTTCATATTGCTTGCAAAATAACAAAAAGGTTTTTTTTAGAGATTTTAATAAGATTTATTTATACGATTCATGTTCATGTAACTTTTAAAGAACACACTTATGTACTAAAATTATTTAAAATACGATAACATGGTAAATAATTAAGATAAAAAGCAAAGCTTTATTTATTTGCAAATTTTACTTTAAAAACTAACTTCACTTTTATAATAATAAAAATTCAATACAACGAAAAAAAAATAAATGAATTTTTAACGTTTCTCTGTTTAAGAAAAAGAAAAGACAAAACTAGAGAAAGAAATGATTTTTAAGCTGTGATATTAGATACAAGGGGATAATAGCAAATTTACTTTTAAACTAATCAGCCAAGTGATAATAAAAATTATTTTTTTCCATATGATACTAATTAAAAATAGTAGAAAAAGGCCCAAGGGTAGCCGCTTAACGGTTGAATATGACATAACGGTTCTATACTCCTCAAAGCATCAATTGGAACATTCATACATATTTACATATGTATATAAGAAGTAAATTAAAAGGCAATTCAGAATTTTATTTTTATTCTTCTCTCCACAATGTTGTTTTTTTTTTATTCATTTGTTGTCAAATTAATCGTATAGCAAATATGATTTCTTTCATTATTTATTTTTTTAAATGTTTGCAAAACTAAGATGAAAGTAGTATTTTATTTTCATTTCACAAATTTTTCTTTTGGTATTTATTTTCATTAAATTCACTAATAAAATGGGGTAATATTTTGTTCTTTTTTAATAAAAACCTGTTAATAATTAATTTCATTGTTTTTTATTTTCTTGTGTTTGTATGCATGTATTTTAATTATTAATATATAAATATAAGCTTGAGATATAAGAATAAATTAAATTTATTTCAAATATTTACACAAAAATTATATTCTTTTTTCATTTATTTAAAATATGTATAAGAAACACTTCCAAATTTTGTTGCCCTTAAAATTCAATAATATATTATTTCTATAATAGTTAATGGAAGTAATAATAGTAAATGGTATATTAAATGGTTGTTTTGTTGTTGTATTTTCAATATTTTCTTTCTGAAATAGTTAACAATATTTTGTTTTCAATTACTTTTTTTTATCTTTTTTTTTTAATTAGTACTTAATATAAAGAAATACTAATTTTTGCTTTTCAGATCGTAGCAACAAATCCATTCTATTCGCCAATAATTTGTGGTTAAGTAGAGATAAAAATTTAGTTATTATTATAACATAACTATGTATACACAAAATCAATAATTAAATTGAAAAAAAAAGAAACGAGATGAATTAAGTTAGATAAGAGCAGAGGCAAAATAAAAAGGAAGATGAAATGGAAACCAAAAATTTATTGCTTCAAATTTAAAAATAAATTAGTCGGATTTAAGCTGGTATAACAATAAAAAATTATGTAATGCAGTAACATGTTTCCAATTTGGAAGCAAAGTAGAATTAGCACTTACTTATATAACAAAACCTAATTTATTATTTGTGGTTTGTTTGAATTTTTGTTTTTGTGTGCCTAAATTTCATCATCATCATCATCATTGAATTTTTGGACAGAATTTCTTATTATGATAATAGTGAAAAGCAGGATAAACATAAGTTAATCATCATTATCATTATTACATCGTTATAAGGTTAATAATAAACAAACCAAAACAAACAAACAAAAATATATATAAAATGAAATATTAAAGTGAGAATCAAATATAACCGTTTAATTATTCACATTTTAATTTAAATGGAATCCCTTCTCTTTTGTTGCTGTTAGTAGACGTTCTTTCATAATCTCCTCGCTCTGATAATCAGGCAATTTAAGATAGTGAACACATGTGTTCACAGACGGATAACTACCATCACCAGCATCAACTTTGCGTACCACCGTTAGTCGTGGATGTAAGTTAGCCAAACCACCAGGTGGTAAGCTACTGCATCCAGTTGTAAATTGTAGGAATGCTTTACGCTCTGGGCCCGTCATACTCATTAAAACATTAACGAAACGTTGAAAACCAGGGCTAAAAATAAAACAAACATTTTTAAAGTTTAGTTTTAGTTTTTCACAACACAGGTAATGTCTTAACAAATAAAAATATATTTTATTAACAATTAGAATAACGTGTGTCCCTTTCTTTGGCATAAAACTTTGTCGCTTTTTTTTTATTATTATCCATAAAATATTTTCAACTTTACTGTGTCTCACTCTGTATAGGGTTACTGTCAATTTAAATGGAAAGAATTAACTTACCTATCCTTTGAATAGCCCAACTTCGGCTCCGTGTAATTAATGAGATCTTCTCTAGTCCATTGTGGATGCTGTTCACCGCATATCATCATTCGAGCTTCGGCTGGACTAAATGCTGCCAACTTTTGAAGGGGAAAAACTTCACAGAAACCACGATGGAATGCATCCAGTTGTTTGGCAATTCCATCTTGCAGAGAGAAACTTATCAAGGATTCACAATAATCCTCCAAATTATCAATAGTTACATCTACATCAACGCCGTTTGGTACTAATTCTGCATATTCGTAGCCGTAAACTAAAGAGCTTGGCAAGTAGGCAAAGGTTAGAGCTAAATCTTCTAAATTTACTTCGACGCCATTTTTAGTGTACAGTTTAAGATTAAAAATTGCTGATTGACGTTGCTCTTTAGTTAGGCTTAGATCTGCTTCAATGGCTTGTTTGCGCGCTAAAAGATCTTGCAATTCTTTAATGAACTCATAGCGTATAGGATCGATTTCGGCAAGATTTTCATAGGACAATATTCCGTCATACCATCTGGTCTCAGAACGATAATCAGTGCCAAGTAATTTAGAACAAGTTTCTGCTAATTCGGAGTCTTCTGACATCACCGAGGTTGCCATTAAATCTTCAGAAGTAGTATTAGAACTCCTATGCGTTGTGGAACTGGACAGCATTTTGTTATGGCATAACAACTGAAGGAAAGAGTCTGATAGAGGCAAATCAACCAAACGCATATCTTGCAGAACTTTTGCAATAAATACACCCAAAAACCAAAAGTGTTTAGATGCCTTTTCACACACTTCTGAGTCCTGGGGCAATGGAGCTGGAAATAAGCCTGTTTCTCGTCGGTTAACATAGTAACCGAACGGTTTATTTGGTTCCCTAAGGCATACTGATGATTTCTTCTGTTCATCTTCGACCTTTTCAATCAACTCACTTCTTTGTGTTGGATCATCATCACACAACCACATACACAAATCGGATCTTTGTAGTTCTGAAGCTACCTAAAAAATAAACAGCAATTTGAAATATTTTCATTATTGATAACTTGCAAAAAAAGGGTAAAAGTTTTTACTTACAAGAGCGAAAAATTCTAAAGTTGGTCCAAGACCCGTTCCTTCTTCACCCATAAAACCAACCTCTAGCACGGATTTACGATTACAATGAACTTTCATAACTTGCATGGCCCATTCCAACAAGTTTTCATCACGAGGAACTTTAACTCTCTCATGTTTGAGTCTTCCCACTCGAAATTCGTGTAGATCATCACGACGTGGACTCAAACCAGGCATTCGTTGCCTTTCCAGAGTAGCATCTCTTTGCGACTGTAAACAAACAATGCTACGAGATGGGCCAAATGCAGTGCAATTAAAGTAGAGTTGTCGAGTTTCAAATGGAAACAGGAACGGACATGACTGATTAAGGTCTTCACACCATATTGGCAAAGAATTGCTCGATAATACCAAAGGATCTTGGATTTGTTGTTGCAGTTTATTGGTAATTTTCTTGCTCATAAAAATCTCTACCGGTAGGATACTAGTGTTATTGCTGCTAGTGCTTTCATTAGCATCTGATGTTTCATTAACTGTTTGATTTAAGGTATTCAATTGACTTAAAAGCTGCAACACATCTTCTACAGTGCATTTAACATTTTCCGATGTAATAAATTCGCCACGGACTGGTGAATTGGGAGATAATGTGGATGCTCCACTTTTTGAAGATACAACAGGAGTGTTGTTACCTTCGTCTGCATCAGTTGCATCTTGGTTATGGGTGGGTTGTAACTCGCGGTAAACGATTGTGTATGTTGGTTCCCAAGTTTTACGAAATTTATCTGCCTTGCTTAGTTGAGAAGCTTGCAATAGTTCTTGGACTGCACGAAAAATGGTCCAATCATTGTTGGTCAATTCAATTTCAATATCAGGAACACCGCCAACGCCGGGTCCACGAAGAGATAAGGCCAAAATCGGTTGTTGTATTGGTTCTTGTTCACTTGTGCGAGTTACTTCGGCACTCGTTCCGGGTGCAGGTATATCCATTTCTGATGTTTGATTGACATTTGTACGACCAGGCCTAGGATCAAATGCAGGTATCAGAGCGGAGAATTGACGTTTTAAAACAAATTCGTCATCCCATGACTTGCGTTTGGTGACGCCAGCTAATCGATTTTCAAATGTTTCATCATCCATAAAAGTTAACAGATTACGTGATACCATTACTTGCAATAGCGTGCTTCCAACTTCTTCGTACTCATCCTCGTTTTCTTCATCATCGTTATCCTCGTCCATATCGTCGTCATCTTCCATATCACCCAGTAAAGCTGGAGCACGACAGGTTTCAAGAAAGTCTTCCAAAGAAACTTGTTCGCTATCACTAGAGGTTGAAGTGAGACTCATGGTAAGAGCTGGGTTAATCGAAGCTTGCCCTTGCTGGCCAGTCGATGTGTTACCTGTACCAGAATTAGCATTTGATACTGCCGTGTTGGCTGCATTATTAGAAGACAAACTTGGATAACTCTGTGCTGTACTGAGTAGGCCGGAGTGAAAATTTGAGGAGAGAGCAAGTTTCACTAAACTTGTTACTGAATTCGGGCCTCGAGGGAAAAATGAATTTGATCCCCCACCAGAATTTTGATTGTTTCGTTCATTTGAGTTTGAGTTTGTACAATTCATTATTTGATTATTCTGTAAGTTAGTGCCTTGAGACGTGCGTCGTCGTGCCAAAGCAGCAAATGTTTCCAATAAACCAGTATGAGTAGACGTTTCCGATTGAGATTGAGTCTCTGATGCCGAAGTGGTGGTCAAGTTTGGTACACTGACACTCATTTGATTCGAAACAGATACTGAAACTACGCCCTCATTATTATCACTGTTTTGTGCAGTTGCTTTCGAACCTTTGGCAACATCTGCACCTCCACCGGTTTGCTCATTATAAACACCACTTTCTATATGAGTATCATTGCCGCCACAACTCTTATCCACAGCAATCGTGGCATCGTTACCGCTAGTGACATTAACCGTATCCGGACAATCGACACTAAGATTACCTATATTGTCACTAATATCGCCGGTTTTCGAATTATTCGATTTCACGCAAGCAGCAGCCAGCAAATTCGTTCCAGGTAAAGACAAAATGTCCGATGCTAATATATTGTTAGTATTGTTCCGTAACATATCTACGCCATCGCGCATTTTATCGATCATTTCGAGAGCCTCAGACGAGAATTGAGAAACACGTTGACTAGCAGATGAGCCAGAGCGCAAATTAACTAAAAGGCTTTTGCCTATACTGCTACTTGCAGCCGAATTGTTAGCATTCATTTTATTGTTTGCCTCACACGACGATGATGATGTAGATGTCCCAGCAGAACCTAAGCCCGAAGAGCTAACATTACCAAATATTGCAGCTAAAGCATTCTTACTATTTGCATTAGAAGTGCTAAATCCTGCAGCAGCACTTGCGATAGTAGCCAAGCTACTGTGTGGAGGATTATCACTTAAGGCCAAATTTTCTGTTATAGTAGCAAGATCGGAAGCTACATTTGCATTTATAGCCTGCATTGAGTTGTTTATTGTTGACAGATCAGTAATGTGATCACGTTCTCGAAGCAAAGTTGAAGTGTTGCCAACCGTTACTCCTCCTGCAACTGTAGATATATTTTTATTATGAACTCCTTGATGTTCATCGCCAGCTACTCCTGATCCAGATCCACCTGCTAACATTTGAGATTTGGCCGAAGAAAAAACGTCTTCAGTTATAGCTTCCACAGTTTGCTTCCAAGCTAAATTATCTGCTGATGCAGCTTGATCTGGTGGTCCTTCGGAATTACGATTAATTTCTGTGGCTTCTGGTAGCGAAGGAGTCGAACTAGATTTTCTAGAATTTAACGAAATTCCCTTCTTACTAGTGTTGCTAGTTGCACTGGGTGCGATGGCCGATCCGCCTTCAAACATGGGAATATTTTCGCTATTGGCGAGTTTTAGATCATACTTTCCTTCGGCACCCATGCGGTATGAATTTCGAACGCCATGGTCCCATTTAACGTCTATCCAACCATTATGTATTTCACCAGTTACAGTGCCCTCGCAGCCGCCGTCTTGATCATCCCAACGCCAATCGACACCTCGCACTACACGTGCCCCAGTTGTTATATGCTTCAATTGAGCTCGAATTTGACGGCGTTCACGTCTTATTTTGGCCTCTGCCTCCTTAGAACCTTTGCCGATATCTTCGCATACACTAACAACACGCCCATAAATTTCAAAACCACTTAAACTTAGATAGTGCGTTTGACCTGACGCATTACGACCGTTTTGCTGAATGCGTATGTGACGAAAACCTTGATTTTCATCTGGGGCACAAACTATTGGCCAAGTTGAAGTGCTGCCGGGTTCTACAA
The DNA here is from genome assembly GCA_003055125.1 of Paykullia maculata. Taxonomy (NCBI): domain Eukaryota; kingdom Metazoa; phylum Arthropoda; class Insecta; order Diptera; family Rhinophoridae; genus Paykullia; species Paykullia maculata. The sequence goes on from NDXZ01015722.1 coordinate 23,021, forward strand.
GACTCTTGTCATCAGCATGTGTTGCTAAAGTGGCCCAGTTTACACCGTCCTTTGATCCTTGCAGCATCCAATTACGCAAGGCTGAACGTCCATAACCACGAGCATGACGTAATGTATAAGCATTTGGTATTACATAAACGCCCAAGTCGATTGCAAACCAGGCTTTCTTGTTATCCTTGGTATGACAATTCACAGAAATGCTGTCGCGAGAAAGTATATCCTCCAACTTTCCATACGGCAAAGTTTTACCTTCAGAACTGGTTATCTGAACGAGACCATATTGAGCAGGATTTACCCACTCACATGTTTTACCATTCGAACCAATGTAGTATAAAAGGCCCTCTTCATCGAAATCGTAATGATGTTTGAATACCATGCCCTGTTTGTGCTCACGCAATTTTTTCAAAAATAAAAATGTGCTACGATCCATATCGTACCATTGCTTGGCAACCATTTTAAGTAAATATTTTGATAATTGTCCTACAGTGGCCAAAGGTTCCATTTTTAAAGTTCTGCCAGTACGATCAAAAAGTGTAGTTTCACAAATCGCTCTTTCTAAGCGAAAACGTAAACGTTTAGTAAGTATTTGTAAGCCATATCCAGGACCAGGGGCGTCATATAAAAATACAGGAAGTTTTTCGGTGCTTTCTAAAACGGCTACTAATTTTTGCACTAAAATTGAGACGGTGTTATTAGTTTTTGTATTGAAATCGTTGGGATCTAGAATGCACTGTTTAAAAATAGCTACGCGTTGTTTTTGCAATTTATTAATTTTACTGCGCGACAAGCCATTATCCCAATAGTTTTTAGAAAGCACTGCTACCAATGCTTGTACCAAACCTGAAGAATGCATTTCATAAGCACTAACAACTCCATCCTCTTGCAAAAGTTGTGATAGTTCAATCAGTGCTTCTCGTAATTTTTCTTGCCAAACGATCCGACCGGGCAAACGCTGCTCTTCCAGAGCTGTCTCAATTCTTTTCACTATATTAGTTAATTTAGCCACAGCCCCACGTGGAACTGCCTGTGCAGCCTTAAAGTATTTGTTGTAAATATCACGAGCCATGTTTTTAACTTGAGTCTTTTGAACTTCAGTTTTAGTTTTAATCTTCTTTTTCTTGTTTGTCGACCAGCCTGTGGCAAAATCTGGTCCCAATGTGGTTTCTGCTGTATATGTGTGTTTCGTGCCACGATTACTTTCGAATATAAAACCTGGCAAATCATCTTGTAATATTGTTACCTGATGGCCTTCGGTATTGTGAATTTGTAACTGATTTGGTTTTTGTGATTGTAAAACCCAATTGCCAACAACTAGACGTAAAACGCTAGCCGTTGGTAGAATCGGTTGTGAGGTTGTGCCTGGACGTACTGCAGAACGTGCACGTAAAAGCTTTTCCAAAAATTCTCCACGATTTTCTAAAATTAAATTAATTTTTTATAGATATAATAATAAATACATGAAAAAAACATTTTTATATACATACATACATACACATGTATGTATTTGAAACGTTTTGTATAATAGATCATCTGCATATAGTTTGGGTCACTATCTTTTACTAAGAACTTGAGTTATGTGTGATAAAGAATTACATATGTATGTCAATTAAATAAATATTCTTACCTCTCTTAAAGAGCTGAATAAGATAGTTAACAGAGTTATGTGATTGTATTACCAAACATTTGTAAATTTGTATGTATTTTAGACCTAAACATGCTACTTTTAGTGTTTTTCAAGACTGTTTAAACGAGCTGTCCAAGATATATATTTAATAGTTATTTTTCCTATTCAGTTTGTCTTTAAAAGATTATTATATATAATATATTTAAAGTAACTAATGAAATAGCCTCCCGAATAACCTTTAAAGTTTTCTGTTGTTTATATGGTCCGTTAGGGCTCGGCTTAATAAATGAATAAATAAAACAAACGAAATTTGCTTTATAAACCTTTGATTAAGTTTGAAATAGTTTATGAATATAGGGGATTATATTTATTTTCAAAGTAACACATTTTCTTGACTAACTTTAAAGACTATGTTGAAGACCCGGAAACCGGAATCTACTTTCGCCTTCCAGACCACAGCACGGTTCTGCAGGCAGAGGCCCGGGCAATAAAGGAATGTTTGATCTGGCTCAGGGCAAATACTGCGCCTACGGACGTGAACATCTTTAAGGATAGCCAAACGTCGATAAGAGCTATAATGTCGATGCGACCAAATCTAGGACAGCATTGTATTGCAAGCGAATGATTAACGATTACTCAGAAAATGGCCAATTACGGATCATTTGGGTACCTGGCTATTGTAGTGTAATCAGGAATGAGCGGGCACATAATCTGGCAATTAGGAATAGAAAACTTCGGGCAGTAGACCTAGAAAACTCGAAACCCTTCGTTGCAGCGAAGGCCGAGTTGAAGGATTGGGCGGAAAGAACCCATAAGGAACTGCGGAGAAATAAAACAGTTGGAAGAATCACTATTCCTATAGGGTGAACCTTAGGAGAATAGAACAAGGGAGATCCTGAATTTAAGGAAACAGGAACTGGATAGGTTGATGGGTGTACTGACAGGACACTCCAACTTACAAGCACACCTTCACCGGATGAAAGTGGTGGAGAATAGCGACTGCAGGGCATGCTGAGAGGACATCAAAACGATGAAACACTTCCTATGCCACTGCCCTGCTTTTGCATATGTAAGGACCCAGTGTTTTTCGTCAGACACTATACCAGACGTGGCTCACCTAAAAGGTGTAGGATGGGAAGCACTGAGGAAGTTCGTTCCTATGACTGAATTCCTGTAAGCAGTATTTTTTCCTTTTTCTTCTTTTTCCCCCCTTTTTTCCACCCCAAGAAGCGCACAACATGCCGATCGCAGGCTTATGTATACGTCCTAAGGGACATGAGACCCCTCGAGGCTCCTCCTTTCTAACCTAACCTACAGTTTACAAAACTATGGAGACCTATCCTGATTGTGTTGTTTGGTGGGAGGCGGTAGAAAAGAACAGCTATGGAAATCTACTAAACAAGGTCCTAATGTGTAGTTCACGCGATATTACAAGTGACTTAAGAAGCAGGTTCTGAACATCATTCTGCACATGGTGCCAGTAGACCACTTCGTGTCGTATAGACTCTCCGATGACTGTAGCGTGTCTCAAGCGGACTTGCTGGCCATTTTTCGCAAAAAAAGTTTTGCTATATAAGTTATCTGAACATGTTCAGAACGTATAGGTATGTTCACAAAAGTTGTTTTATTTTATACTGGCTATATTTTTGTAAAAAAAAGTATTGGAAAAAAGAAAGATTTCCGATATCGATACAAAAACATTTTTTTCCGGCGATAAAATGTTCAAGGGGTTGTTAATTAGATACCTACCTACAACTTTGTTAAAGACATTAAAATGCTATCACCAAGTCTAAATGAGTTATTGGCTTAAAGGTTATGGTACCATTTTTTTTGGAAAATTTACCAAGTCTCCCAATATGTTGAGGCCCATAAAAGTAAAACGCGAAATAATATTGCAAAACGGAACTAGGGTCTTACTCAGCTCAAGTAGTACTATCGAACCTATATAGTTAAGTCTGTGTACTTTGCAAAAACTGTTTTTGTCGCATAGTGTTATTATTAGATCGATCTATTATATAAAACATTTGTTTAATAACGTTATGGTGGCTAGCTTCTCTTCAATATTAATGAATAATTTAAGTAATATTATGAAGAAACAATTTTTTGTTTATAGTGTTGTTAAAAAAAAATTTACAATTTTTATTTGAACAGCGAAGTAACTACATTTAGTGTGTTAATTTAAGCCATTTGTTTGTTAATAACATTTTAATAACATAAAATTAATAATAACAAAGATGTAATATTGTTAAATAAAAAAAAAAACTTAAATAAATAGGATGAAATAATAAAATAGAAACCAATTAAAACCAATTAAAGATCTCACCTTCACTATTGGAAGAATCCTTGCCACGTCCCCTCCCTAAGATATATAATACAGATATGTTTTGCACAGTATAAGGTAAAGTTAATCATAAAAAAAATAATTAGAAAGGCAAGAAAAATTTAAAAAAATTAACATAAAGAAAACCAAAACAAATACGTTTTTAACAGAATTTTTTTAAAACAAAAGAAATCGATTTAAAAATTTTGTTAAATTTTGACAAAAATACTGCCTATTGTTTATATGTAAACACATTACGTACTTCTACTATTAAAGAAATAAATTGTTGAAACAAATTAAACATTTTGCAGTACAAAACGAAAATTTGCCGAATTAAATAGGCCTTAAGTTTTTTTTTTTTTTTTTTTTT
>NDXZ01015722.1:27344-44755 GCA_003055125.1 Paykullia maculata
TTTTTTTTTTTTTTTTGTAAACCATTTTGACTTAGAACATTAGAGCATTACAAGAAAAAAACGTACAAAATACACAATCCAAAATGTGATTATATGTATATCAATTTAAAATTAAAGAAAAATGAAGCTTTGCAATGGGATACAAGAAAATAGTTTTCTTAATACGACAATATGAACAAATTATAAATAAATATATTCTAAAACAATTGCAAATAATGGAGTTAATGCAATGTTATATAAATCATTAATAAATATAATGTAAAATTTAATTTCCAAAATTGCAATCACATTAGAATTATTTATTAGATTTTCCATACATCTATGAAGTGAAAACATGCATTTGTCACATACCTGAACTGTCATTGCCATTTTCGGGGCTACCACTCGAATACATTGTTGCTAATTTGCCATCGAGTATGAAACGGAACCAGCCATTTGAACCATTCGACAGTTCTAAAGCAGCTGAATCAGACCACACATATAAACAATCACGGCCACGACAAATACTCCATTCATGCCAATGATAAGCTTTACATTGCAATATCTCTTTTGCATCTTCCATAGCATCATCTAAAATAAATGAATTAAAAATCAAACGGTAAATTTATATGTATCTATATATTATTATATATTTTTAAGCAGCAAAAAGTTTAGTAAATAATATACATATGTATATTAGGGGTTATCATTATCATTTAAGTAAACGTCTCTTTTTTCGAATTGTCTTTTCTTAAAAAAAATCTAGTTTTTATTTATTTCATTTTTTAATCAGATTAAGGTAACTTTAGAGGAATATAGGGGCTTCGGATGCTTTTGCTTTTGTTTAATGTCGGATTTCAAGTTTGCGTAGAAAAGTAAAACATATCGCTGATTGAAACAAAATATTTTGATTAGGATGATTAAAGTTTCAATTTCTACAAGGTCACGAAAAGCACACCGCGATACATGAACCGGGATTTTAAGTTAACAACATACAACAACGTATCTAATAATCTGGTTAAACATTAGTTAAACACGTCTTAAGTTAAATTACGTGGTACCACTGTATAATATCTCTAAGCAGTAATATATGTATTTGAGGCATGAGAAGAGCATGAGCCATTTGTTTTTTGATATCTATTGGTAAGAAGAAGTTAGACAACATTGCATTCACTTTACTACCAATATTCAAAATGTACTATTCAAAAGACAAGTTTTCATCTATGATTATTCCCAGACAGGTAATATGTTTGACTAAAGGAATCATCACCTCATCCATAAAGATATTTAATGAATTTAGTAATTGTTTTAGTTTTAAAAGGTTTGAATTTAAGCTTATTGTTCGAAGCCCAATTAGCAGCTAGTTACAGAGTATAATTTATTATTATTTTTTCATGACAATCTAGGAAGTGAATATTACCAGAGAAAAGTTAGTTAATATCATCACTAAAGTCATTGTGTGCAACGGACCAAGGATTAAACCCTGAGGCATAACACTAAAGCAAATGGTTATAGAGGATCGTATTGAACCGTTACCAACAAACTGTTTACAGCTGTTTAGCTAGGAGTTAACAGTCTGCATCAGGTTGAGGGAAATTTAAATTTAGATTCCAATTTTTCTTTAGATGACAAAGTCTACAATCTATATAAATACCAAAACTTACTTACTGGCGAGAACTTTTTATCAACAAAATCAAGGCGGTTTGCAAACGCTAAAGCTTACAACGTGAAAAAAGTTTTTGTTTTTTACTAAACGTTTTGTTTATATTCCTTACTAGCCTTTGGCTGGAACAAAGTTTGCGTCCTTAACGTTTTGCGCTATGGCAACATGTATCCATACTCGCACTTTGGCAACAGCTACACAAAAAATAGTAATAAGCAACACATATTACGAATATACATACATAAGTGATATTGCATTTGTCCGCGACCTTGTCTAAGCAACTACCGAAATAAAATGTTTCCGACATGCTTATCCAAGTTATTGATTTTGTAAAATTATTCATAAATAGTTTTTTTATTCATCAAAGCTTTAAGAAACAAATTGTATATGAAATTTCGGGCGCAATTTTTATTACTGCTTTAAATATTTTTTTTTTAATTTAAGACAATTAATTTTATTTTTTTGTTTATATTTGTTATTTGGCCAATTTAGATTATATAGTTGTATTAAAATAGTTTCATTAGCTATTTAGGCCTAACGTTATTCATGTCAATAAAACACTTTTTATAACATGTTTACCCAACGTTTCGTCAATTTTTTGTTAACTTTATCAAGGGTTCCGTAAAGGGTATTGACCACATTACATGTACATTTAATATAAAGAGTTTTTAAACATAATTTAACAATTTAAAAACAAAAATTTTTTATATTAAAATAAATGTCACCGTTGGTTCATGATGGAAATTTCAACGGTGACATTTATTTTAATATAAAATTTTTTTAAATTTTTAATAATTTAATAAAAGTTTACCTGTTGCTTGACTTTGTTGCTGACCACTTGCTGTATTAACAGTAACAATATTACCGCCTCCTGTAGCCGTTTGTTCATCAGTGGTTGTACTAGTAAGCAATACAGCACTTATGGTTGAAGTTGTTGCTTTCACTGTTTCGTTTTCGTTCTCAGGCTCAGTAAGAGCTTGAACTTTAGAAAATACTCCTAAGCGTGCAAAATGATCCAAGAACTCATCTTGAGTTTTACTCATAAGTTCTTCAATGATTGTAAGCACAACAAGGTGTCCATCGTCGTCATCCTGTGAGAGAAACACAAATACATACGATTAAGATACAGAGACATTAAAATTTTGATTTTTACAAAGGAAAATCAAAAAATTAATAATAAAAAAATAATTTAGTTTACATTTATCACGAAAGGAGAAGAGCAAAATTCAAGCAAGAAAAAAACAGAACAAAATAAACTTTAAACATATCTTCAAATCAAAATCTTACAAGAAAAGTTAAAAAATAAATGGTTAGAAATGAATACAATTTTACGATTTTGTGTGCTTTTACATTGAGCAGATTTTTTTGATGCAAGTCTGAATCGTAAGAAGAGAACGTGGTGAAGGAAGCAAGAAGAGGTTATAACTTGCCAATTCTTAATCTTTTTATTTAGTAGTGTTTTTTTTATTCTCATTGGCACACTTAAACATTGAATATTTACATATAATAATTAAGCAAAAAGAGGAAAATTGCTGAAACAAAACTTTTGTGTGAAGGTAAAAACAGGGGATAAACAAAAAAATTTGCTCAATGTAAACTTTTACTTAATGATGTCGGTTAATAAACCACTAGTTGTGTATTAAATTCTCCTTAATAAGTTCGTTCATACAGCAAAAGATTATTAAAAAAACATAAAGGCTAAAACAAAATTCAATTTTTATTTTTTTATTTTTTTTTTGATTTGATTTAACTTCGTCAAAAAATAATAATTATTCAGCTCTACATGTATTAAAGTTTTTTTTTTTTTTTGTAAATGTAAAAGATTCCCATCATTTAATGTGTGCATATGTATGTATGTATGTATGTGTACTTACTTACGTTAAATAATTATGGAAATTACATATCAGAAATATTTCTTCAATTGCTTCCAAAACAAATCTATTTTTGTCGTATTTATTTATTTTTTTTAATTTATAATTTCTAGATGTAAGTGAATAAATGATTTATGTACGATAAAATTATAAATTTTATTCAAATCAGTGTTAGAATACAAAGAACTAATACGTGTACATAGTTTGTATGTAGTATTTTGTATATGTACATACATATTGTATAAAGGTTTTGAGAAACACAGGCATATTTAACACAAGCATTTTTTTATTTGGCCATTAAAACAAGTGAATCAATCAATCAATCAATCTAGTAATGCGATGCATCTTTTTATTATTATTAAAACTCATGGCAAATTACTTTTTAACATTATTTCAGCAGATGGATTTAAAACAACATAAATGTATGTCTTTGGGCAATAAAGTATTAATAAGTAGATGCAACCATGATTTGTTTTTGTAAACCTAAACACAGAAAACGTTTGTTACCCTATAATCTGTTTTTGGCTCCAAGGGCATAATATAGCGTGGATCCGCTGGCCCTGTTGTAGAACGAGCAGGTTTTAACATGCCGTTGCATAAAGACGCTCTTTGCGTTGGCCAACTGTAGCTTATCTATATATGATATAGTAATATAAGTTTTTTTTTGATTTAGATTTAAATTGTTTAAAATAAAATAAAAACTAAAATGTCCATCTGAATGCAGAGAATATGTAAATATGTATGTGTATATATGTGTGTTGTTTTTTTTTGATTTTCCTTTTTTTCTTTGTTCTTCCAAATAAACGAACTGAATTAGTATTGAGGCCCTTAAATGACAAAATTTGTAGTCTTGAATTTTTATTGAGTAATAAAAAGGATACATACATATATGGTCAGCTTTTTGTTGCCAGTTCACACTGTATGTGACAAAAAATATCAATTTTTTACCTTAAATTTTTTTCGTGAAACTTTGTTTGTTGATAAAATTTTGCAGTGGGCGTGACACTGTCTACTGTTTAATAATAATGTTGTATTATCTGGGAACTCAATGTGTGTTTAGCATAAGTACATAGTTGAAAAGAAACATTACTTTGTATAAACGTGGCACTGTCCACTTTCCCAATCACTAAATTGTATTGTTAAAAGAACTTAGTGTGTGCAAAGTTTTATTTAAATCGATTAAGTATAAGTAGCTTAAAAATGAACTGAGGTGTATCAGTTTGTATAGATATGCATCTTAGACAAAAAAAAAAAGAAATAAAATAAAACAATTATTTTTATACCCTTCACACATGTGGTAAGGGTATATATAGGATTGTCATTCCGTTTGTAATTTCTTCAATATTCGTTTGCAACGCTATAAAGTACATATATATATATATTCGGGATCCTTATGGATAGGGAAGTCGATTTAGCCATGTCCGTCTGTCCGTGTGTATGTTGAAATCAAGTTTACGTGGCTCCCATAGGTCACCTAGGGTTGTATGTGGTATCAAACTTTTGGAAATACCTTCGCGAAAATCGGTATTGAAAACTGGCAAGATCCATCAATAACCGGTTGAGATATAAGCAAATAAAGACGACTGCCTCGTTTTTTTAAAGTTTTTTTTTACTCAATAATTATTATATTTATGTGTAAAGCCTATAGTACACGAAATGTAAAAAGCAACATGCGAATGTGATTCTGACGTTACGAAAATGTTCAGCATATCGGTAACATTTTTAAAATGAGTTGTACGAGCTACATGCGGTAAAATTTTGATAGTACACGAAATATAACTGGGTGTTTTAAAGCCAAAAAGTGAAAGTACACGACATATAGAAAACGTCAGTTCATGATGACGACAAAATTACGTCAGAGTCACATGTGCATGTTGCTTTTGACATTTCGTGTACTATAGGCTTAAGACATGTCTTTTGGGAAATTTTAAAGGAAAAAACTTTTCGATTTTTAAGCAAAAAAAATTTTTTATTTGTGTTTTGAAAAAAATTTACTAATATACATACATAGATACACGTAGTGAAGGGTATATAAGATTCGACATAGCCGAATATAGCGCTCTTACTTGTTTATTTCTTTAAAGCTCTAAACCTTTCGTGTAATTTTACCAAAACGTATATAACTGTAGTTTTTTTTTTCAATTAATGGCGAAAATAATAATAATGTTATCGAATATATTTTATATCAGCGTTTAAAATGCTGCCGTCAACATGTATGGAAAAGCTGCTGTTTGCTATGCTGTTCATACATGTTGACGGTAGCATTTTAAACCCTGTTTTATATAAACATCTCTTGTAATTTTTCTTAATACCGACATTTTGGCAAAAGTACCAAACAAATAATAAGCTGGCAATATGTATGTACATGAACCCGAAAAACATTAACAGTTTAGCTATCTTATAGCAACCTTACAGATTTTTTAAATAAAAAAATGTTTACGATGTATCCTCTAAAAAAATCCAACTTCATTCAGATTTTATATTTAGAACCGACCTGTGTAATGTTCTCTCATGGTACTTACCTCATTATCTAAAACACTGGCTACAACTTCTACCAGCAATGTGCCTAAATTGCCATTTGTATTGATTCCGGAAAGAAGTTGGACTTCGGTATTGCTTGAATCCGGTTGAGTTTCGCAAAGACCTTTTAGAACTGTAGGTTGTGCATATTGTACCATTTTTTTAATTAAAACCAAACTAGCACGGCGAACACTGCTGAGCATAGTCCCTTGAAAAGTGCGACAAAACATCGGCAAAAATAATTTTAAATATAAGGGTGCCATTTCGGGATCTCCACGTGGCTCAATTGCGGCATTGTCTTCGCTTCCATCTTTATTAACCAGACTTTGTCCGGCTGTCATCCATTCGCCTGGCGATTGAAGAATAGCAGCCACTTCACGATGCCCGTCGTCGTTACGTTCTCTGGCCTTATCTAATGGTGTCTTGCCGTCTTCATCACGTAAATCTGAATATGCCCCATATTTTAAGAGTACCTTTGCAATTCCAGGTCTGCCAAAACATGCTGCATAGTGAAGAGATGAACTGCGCTGCCCCTTATTGACGTCTGCACCTTTTTCACACAAGTATTCCACCATTTCCAGTGTCCCAAAAGCTGAAGCCCAATTTAAAAGTGTTTGACCTACATCGTCCATACAATTAACATCGATTCCACCAGATTCAATGGCTTCCTGTAGCGCTTCGGTATCTTTAGAGCGTATACAATCAATAAGTTGACGGTGTGTTCTTTCTACTGTTGAATCAGTGCGATGGGCGCGTGAGACCAACTGGCCTTGGCTACCTGCAGCACCTACTCTATTCAAAGCCTGTCGACCTTCGAAAAGTAGTAAAAGCAACAGGTCAGCCAGTCTCATACAATCTAAAACACAACGCTCGTCTCCTTTGAGAGCCCTTTCTATAGCGTCAGGTAATTGGGAACGCAGTAAATCATGTGTTATTGAAGATGATCCACGGCAGAGAGTAGATAGTAAAGAAATAGTTGTAGATATGGATTGGGATGAACGACTGGTATCAGTGTTTTGAGCTTTTTGAATGGGTGCAGCAACTATGGCAGCTGAAGTCTCGCTCTGAGTTCCCGATGATGAAGGTACACCGGTACCAGTTGGTGTTGTTCCGCCAGTAGCCGTTGTAGCAATACTTCCTGCGGACCCTGCTGCATTACTTAAACGTTTAAGCAATTCGTTTACTAAGCCGTATTCTGCAAGTGGTGCCGGATCAACCCATTTGCGTGTAAAACGGTCAGCGACCGAAGCAAAACATTTCAAGGCTCCATCGGACACCATTGGATCTTCATGCTGCAGCAAAGTGCTAAGACTTTCGACACAATTTGGTATACAAGGAGTGTTTGGTTCAACTTTAGTACAAAGACGTGACACCACAGCCATGGAAGAGTGCAAAGTGTCCTTATGCACTTGCGAGCCACAGTCTCGTATAAAGGACAGTACACAGTTAAGGCCACCACCGTCAAATACTGCTCCAGCCTCACGAGTACATATCAACTCCAACACTTTAATGCATTGCTCAGCTAAATCACGTGATGTCCGTGATGACAAATCAGCCACAACTAGACGATTACAAATTGCTTTAATAGCGCCATCGATGGCTACAATACGACGCGTACACTCGGCAGATACATCTAAATAATATGTAATGGCACGAGCTGTAACTTCAAGAACATTTTCTGGCGCCAGTTCATCAAGAAATATTTTACAAAGTGCTGGTAGAAATGTACGTGGTGGACAACTAAAAGAAGCCATAAATTACAAATAAAGTTCAAAAGTAATAAAATTTTTGAATTAAACTCACCTCTCAAAACATCTATCCACATTATCAGACATCAACAATAGCATGCAAAGTTGCTCTAAGGCAATCAATTGCATATCACGCTCATCGCCCTGGCCCATTGACAGCCATTCCAAAAGTGTTTCTGGATCAACGTCTCCCATCTGCATAATAGAAGATAGTTTTATATGTGTTAGGTACATATGTATATGGATATGTATGTATAGTATGTTTTTATTTTAAGGCCTTATGCGAAATAATAGCTAATTACTATGATTAAAAATTGCATATGATCTGTGTTAAAATTATTTTATTATTTTCTGTGTAAATTCTTATATAAAAAAAAAAAAAACAATTATAAAAATTAAGTTTTTAAAAAAATATTTGCCAATAAGTCAATGTAATTCTTTTGAAAATGAAATCGTTTTTAGTTTGTAAATGTTTTAATTAATATCTTACGAAACATAAAATTGTTAAAGTTATACTTCAAAAAATTTTCATTCTTATGCTATTCCTGTCGAGTTTCTAAGTCTGCTGTCAAATGGTAAAAAAAGTCTTAAAAAGTATTTGTAATTTTTTTAAATTATGTGCTAGTATTGATGAAAAAATAATTCTGCACATATACACCAGAGATCTGCAACAGTCGTGTTTTCGCTTTTTATTGAGTGACTCATGAAATTTGAGGATAATTGCGTATAAAAACATTGAAATTTGTTGTAATATAACATTTTTATTATTCACTGTTTGTTTAAGTTTGTTTGTATTTGAATTTGTAATTTTAATATGTTTTGAAATAAAGACAGGCTGACGTTTTTTTAAATTTTATTTAATAGAAATAAAATCATTTTATAAAAACTTCCTTGGTTTTAAATGCTTCCTTATATAAAAAAGAAAAGGAAAGTAATAGTGGTGTTGTTTCGGTTGAAATAATAGAAGAACACAATAATCAAAGTTTTGAAACAATGGTTCAAGAGGAAGAAAACCAACAAGAATCTGAAATAGAAAAAGAACCAAGAATAAGTACTAGACAAAGAAAACCTCCAAGCAGATTTACCGACCTTTATGAATCCATATTTGAAGCTGTTTCAAATCATGATGTTCCCAATTCGTTCGCAGAAATTTAAAATTTATTAAATCGAAATCATTGGCTTAAAGCAGTAAAAAGCGAACTAGATTATATGGAGAAAAATAATAAAAAACTTCTTAAATCAAAGTGGGTCTTTGTTATTAAGTCTGATTCAAATGGAAACCCTGTTCGTTTTAAAGCAAGGTTAGTTGCAAAAGGTTTCTTACAGAAATTCGGGGTTGATTACGCTGAAACCTATTCTCTTGTGGCAAAATTAAGCACATTGCGTACAGCTTAAAGAAGAAATTTACATGGAAATCCCAGAAGGAATGACGAAAAAACCAGAAATGGTCTTAAAGTTAATTAAGTCATTGTATGGATTAAAACAAAGTCCCAGATGTTGGAATCAAAAGATCAATACAGTTCTGGAAGGACCAGGTTTTATAAGATCACAACACGATTACTTCCTTTATACAAAAAGTTTTAATACGTGGATGACGTAAAAAGAAAATTATCTGAAGTTTTTGAAATGTCTGACTGTGGAAAACTGAGTTATTATCTTGAAATGAAAATTGAGTACAATATTCAAGACGGAAAAATGTATCTTAGTCATTCTTTAAGTATTGAGAGAGTTTTATCAAAATTCGAAATGACAGAGTGTAACTATATTGATACTCCAATGGAAAAATGTCTTCAGTTGACACGTATGGAAGATAAAACTTGTGATAAACCTTACCGAGAACTTTTAGGAAGTTTGATGTATTTAATGCTATATGTACGCCCTGAAATCAAGTTTTCTTAGCCCCCCGATGTTGTACAGACGCGTCATTGGTATCAAACAATCAGAAATTCTCCTGAGATTCTTGCTATTGAAAACCAGTAAAATTGGTTGATAACTGACCAAGATATAGGCCAAAATAGACGACTACCTTTTTTTTTTTTTTTACTCAAAAATTATAATATGTCGATGTCGTACGGACGCGTCATTGGTATCAAGCAATCAGAAATTCTCCTGAGATTGTAGGTATTGAAAATCAGTAAAATCGCTTAATAACTGACCGAGATATAAGCCAAAAAAGTCGACTACCGTCTGTAGAAATCAAGTTTTTCAGCCCCCCGATGTTGTACGGACGCGTTATTAGTATCATATTTGTTATGCTGTTGGATACATGGGTCGATTTCAAGAAAACTATAGTGAAGTGCATTAGTCAACTCTCAAACGAATCCTAGGTACCTTTAAAGAACTAAATTGCTTATGTTAAAATATGAAAAATGTTATGAAAGCAAAGATGTCCTGGTTGGTTACGTAGATGCTGATTGGACCTTTAATACAGATGATCGTAAATCAACTAGTGGGTATATTTATTATGTATATGGATGTCCTGTTTCTTGGTGAAGTAAAAAACAGACAACTGTAGCAATTTCATCAAGTGAGGCTGAGTATATTGCTCTAAGCTTGGCTATCTCCGAAGGCTTATGGCTTAAAGGAATTTTAGAGGACATGAAAGTTATAACATCTGAACAACCAATATTACATTATGAAGATAATGCTGGTTGCATTGCTATGTCACAAAATTCGGAATCTAAAAGGTCAAAACATATAGACATTAAACACCATTTTATACGAGATCATGTATCAAAAGGTCATTTGAAAATACAACATATTTCAACAAAAAACCAAATCGCTGACGTATTTACAAAGGCGCTAGATAAACGTAGTTTATTAGCAATTAGAGATTGTTTACAATTATCTAATTGAGAGGGGGTGTTTTAATATAACATTTTTGATATTCACTGTTTGTTTGTATTTGAATTTGTAATTTTAATATGTTTTGAAATATTTGTAATCTAAGAAAATTTCGATTTTTCTGAAACTTTGCAAGCTTATTGAACTGTCATAACTATATAATTTCGTGATTATAAAAGTGGGCAGGGCCACGCCCATAAAAAAGTTATAATTTTGAGGTACTTGCACTGGACCGATTTTTCTGAAACTTTGCACACATTAAACTGTCATAACTATATAATTTCGTGATTAGAAAAATGGGCAGGGCCACGCCCATAAAAAAGTTATAATTTTGAGGTACTTGCACTAGAACGATTTTTCTGAAACTTTGCACACATATTGAGCTGTCATGACTATATAATTTCGTGATTAGAAAAGTGGGCAGGGCCAAGCCCATAATTTTTTTTATAATTTTCAATAAAAATCAGAATGCATTTTTGTTCATTAAGGGGCGTAGCAACGCGCGCCGGGCTTGGCTAGTATAAAAATAAGAAAATTTCACTGAGCTGACGTACGCACACTCTCAACAACGTTGATTTATAAGTACCTGTTGCAATAAACATAAATAATATGTCGTTTTTAAACCCATACCGTCCCATATTCACAAATATGCAAATATACTCACTGATACTCATATTTTAAGAAAAATACTCTTACTCTCAGCTCTCATTTGTATGAAGAAAAAACAATGTTGCCAGGTCGAAGAAAATTTTTGAGCAGAAATAAAAGTTTTTTTTATGGTTTTTATTTTTTCGATCAGAAATAAAAGTTATTCATGGTTTTTTTCCAATAACTATGTGTTTCTTAGCTTTTTGCAACATTTTAATAAAACAATGTTTTTTCTTATACATATGTATATACTCGTTGGTAAATGGTATAAAAAATTTGCACAGCCGAATGTAGCACCTATATACTTGTTTTATAGGTGCTTTTGTTTTTTTTTATTTGTTTTTGTGTAGTTTTGTAAAATTTAATAAGTCAAGAATTTTTTCACAATCCACAATTATTTTGGTGAATGTCGAGAACTTTGCAAATTTGAATCTGGCAAGCCTAGAGCAGACGCACAACTTCATAACGATTATTTGAGTCATACTCGGTTTTTATCGTCTCTAGCAATCAACAACATCATACGTGTTGAGTACGTAAGAGTACAAAGAGTACCTCAAACTTAAAAGTGGGTATAGGTTTTGATGCCGTTTCAATAAGTATGCATGCTTATAGATCAAAGAAATGCATCATGATTCAGGTCAACTTACTTCATGAGTATTCATTGCAGATCTCTGATATGTATGTACAAACATATTTGTAAAGCATTGAAAAAAATAATAATACAAAGGTATTATGTACTTATATTAAAATGTGAACCTTAGTTTTTAGAAATTTTATTAAAAACAGCCTACGGTTTCATCATCAGCATTCTTTTTTAAACGATACTATTAGTATTATATGTAAATTTCTTTTATGTAACACAAAAATTTTTATAGAAATAGAACATTGGAATTTTTTAAACTTTTTTATTTCTTACTGCAGAGACAGAACAAGTTTTACTAATAACACTGACCGTAATTCACATGTCCTAATTAAACATGTAAACATTGCAAATTCAAAAAAGTTGTATTTTTTTTAATGACATTATAAATGTCAAACAAATGTTGTAACAAATAGAGGTATTAATCGAGACGCTTAGTGCAATAACTCTGTATGCCACTTTAAATCAAAAATTAGTTTTATATGCTCAATCAATTGCTAGGGACCAGGGATGGGCAAATGGAAAAATATCGATATTGTTATTAATTGAACCATGGTCATCCCCATCTTCTATCTGGGCCCTATTCCACAAAACAACTTATCCACTTTTCACTTTGCTCTTATCAAATTTTTCGTCAACTTGCAAAACTTTTGTTCCTCAGAATTTGCAAATTGTTTGCAATTTTTATACTCTTTTTGCAATTTCTGTTCCACGTACGTTCTTTTGTGCCAAATGCGAAGTTAATATTGAAAAATGTAATTTACAAATAATGGAAATGGTTGCCAGTTGCAGGGATTAGGCTTTTTTAAAAACTTCCTACCAGCCTGTTTAACTAATTTATTAACCTTAAAAATGAAATGTAAACTTTAATATGTTTCAAATATTTACAATAATTAAAAAAAAAAAGTAATTCATTGTTTTGAAAACTAGCAAATAAAATATATTTTGAAAGTTGTGAAAGTTGTTAAGTTTTTTAGGGTGCAATTAAGTTTCATTTAAAAGCTAAAAGCAGTTCTTCATTTATAAAGAGTATCAGGATATAAATACCACAAAGAAAAAGAAGATCAGCAAATATGAACAGTTTTGATACTACAATATTTGCCTAGCTCAGCTTCAACTTCGCAAACCAATTTGGGAGCTGAGAGCTCTTGTCTTGTTTATTAAAAACATTATTTTTAGACCCACCCTAATGAAAGCGTTAAGCGTAGCGTTAAATGGCGTCTATTGTTGATGCTGAAGTGACCTGCCTAAATAAGAGCGTTAAAGCTGTTTCATAAACAGTAATTTAACTTAACTTTTAGAGAAAACATAACTAAAATAATATGAAATAGTGAGAAAATCACTTCATTTGATGTGAAAGTAACTTATATGACATTACTTTTTAACAATAACACAACCCGCAGCCAACTTCACTTCCTAACGCGCTGTCAATATCGGATTTTCCAATTGCAAGGCGTTGACGTTGCGCTATTTCATTTTACACTCAAAATAAATTCAAATTAGTGCAATCAAAATTTTGTCAGTCTATTACAAAAGTATATTCTTCACTATCTCGATTGCAACATAGAAATCCTAAACTAAATTTAAATATTGAAAGTGATGATTTGTAGTATTTTTTATAATTTTTAACTATTTGGTTGCAGTGTAGATTGTTGCACTAAATCAAAAATAATTGTCAGTCGTCTTGTTTGCTTATGTCTCAGCCAGTTTTTGGTGGATATTGCCAGTTTTCAATACCGATTTTCTCTTGTAACGAATAATACAAGCAATGTTGACCTCTAAGGCTTTAATTGTTGCTGCTTTATCAGTGACCAGTGACTTCCCACAAAAAAATAATCGAATTAACAAGCCCATGTCTCGAAATCAAACTTTGATTTTAATAATTCGAAGGTTGCGGTCGCCGCATGGCACATAGCGCCGTCCTATTGAACCATATGGTACGGTAACGATCTCCATTTACCGTAACGCGAGCTCCGGCTTCATTTAAATAAAAGTCCAATGATATCACCAGCGTGTAAACCGCATCAAACGGTGCATTTTCTGGATGTAATTGGGCTTGTAGGGTCCGTTGTGGATTGATGTCACTCCATATACGCAATTTTTTTTGTTAACAAAGCTGTTAAGCCAAAAATGAACCTCATCGCTGCACACAATTTTGCGATCAGACATCGTCTATAGTTAACCCTTTCGTAAGTTCTATCGGCCTTAAAAAAAACACTTTGAGCACTTTAAAATACTATCGAAATCGAACAAACAGTGGGAAAGTTAAATTTTCTTTTTAAGCCCGCCTTTGCTTTTGTTTGTAGTGTATAAAAAAACAGTAGAACGGGAAACTAGAATTCATAAAACGGGACACAAGACATGAATCAGAGGGGTTCCAGCTCATGGCGTGCTTACAAGGAGGGGGAAAAAGAGCTGCAGATCACAATAAGTCTTCCAAAACGAAGTATATGGAGGGAATTCTGAACTAGTGTGAGAGATACGCTCGAGATGAGTGGACTACAGAAAGTTATATCTATAGATCCGGTCTAAACGATGGCACTTATTCGCAAAGACAATGGCAACATGACTGAGATTACAAAGAAAATATTGCAGACGCTAATTAAGGCACACTTTTCCGAAAGTTTTAGCTAGGATATTACTAAATCTCATTTGACATATTGAAAAATGTTATTACCGAGCAAGGGGTTAATTCGATTATAGTAATATGGATAATATGAATCCTTGGGGTTTTTATGATCGGAAATCAAATGAAATGATCACGTAGAAATGAGAAAACAGAAGCCAAAACGGATTTTGCAAGTGTAAGAGAATGCGTTTTGGTTTGGTGACCAAAAGTCTCTATTTTTCGAACAACCTAAGCTCAATGGGGCTCAAAGGATTACTTGTGTGAATATTTCTAGTTCGATGCGTATAACAATAACGCAGGCATTGAAGGCAATGTTTGGTTGGGTGTGTATAGCATAACTTTGGGTCAAATATATGGGGCATAAGTGTATTAGATACCTGGTGGGTGAAAAGGATAGGGAGACTCAAATGTCGATCGAGGGTAAGTGTAGAGTAATCGACAGCCTGCATTGGACACTCATCGCACAACGAGTGTATGATAAATGGCATTAGCAATTTTACTGATGGCTAATACACACGTTTGTAAAAAGGGAACCTGGAAGGATTAAACATTATGTTTTTAAGGTATAAGGCTAAATTTCTTTAAGTTTTACACACAGAAGGTCCGGTTTCTAATACTAGATCGACAAAGTCTTTCCTCAAATTACAATATTACAATTTTAAAACTTGCTTATCTTAAATTATTAATAGCAAGTTTAAACGATAGTCTAGTAAATTTACAAAAACTATATATAATACTTGTTTAAAACACTTTTAAGTGTGTTACAATATTTAATAAAAGCTGAATGAAAATCAGTTTTATTTAAACGATGTTTGCTCTATTAATATAAAACTCGATAATTATTTATTAACATGTTTATTAATAATGGTGGTATCTAAAGATATATTAAAGCAAATACTAAATAGATTAAAACAAATAATAAATAACGTAGTATCGTCTTAAACTATTAGTTGTGGTTTAAACTAATAAATTAAAACCATTTTACAAAACAAATCTTCGTTAAGTCCCTTTATTCATGATTTGGCTACATCTTAAATTTGTTATTACATTAAAAAGTATCACGTTATGTTAAGAACTTACCGTGTATTTTTGTGTTTATGCTGGTATATTGTAAGTCCTTTGACTTTTAAACCACGTAATTCAGTTGAACTGAAAATAGAAAAAAAGAATTAAAGAATTTTTTGATTAAAAAAACCAATATAATTGTTTATGTCTATGTTTGTATTTATTTAATATTAATATTATACTTAATATAAGTTTTTTAAAAGAAATCAGTATGTATTTTAGTAATTTTGACCTTTAAATTACCTGCTAAATATACGTGACAGAACAAATGGGGTAACCATGATGTTTTTTACGGTTTTCATGCAAAAAATTTAACCAAGGTAACACTGTTACCATATGATTTGCTGAACGACATATTATTATCCATTTTGTTTTTTAATTTATGGGTCGTTTATCGATAGCAACCGAACATCAGTTGCATTCCCAGCTGGCAAGTAAAATTAACAGCTGCTAGTTGCCAGTTTCCTTCTGTAATAACTTTTTTTTTTTGGCAACTGGCAACGCAACTGAAGTTCGGTTGCTATTTAAAATCAATCCACAAACATTATTTCTTTCATATGTTCTTACACTTACATACATATGTATGTACATAAGTGTAAATTTGCAATGTACATACTTGCTAAAGACTTGCAATGTTACAAAAAAACGTACCAGTTTTGTTGTGCTGCTGCTTTAAGTAGTTATTAATATGTACGTACTTTAATGTTTCTGTTACAAATTTGTATTGTTATTCTTAGAAACGCTAAATAGAAATAAGCGCAATATATGTATGTATCTGTATTAGAGATGAGCAATATTTCTGTACTTAAAAATCATTTGTAACAACAGTGACTAAAAATGTTAAATAACTGGTACCTGCGATGTTGTTATTTTCAATTTATTTTGTTTTATCTGTGACTTTTGCAATTTTTCTGTCTCTTTTTTCCCCGCAGTTAATAACAGCCAACATATATTATTGCTGTTTCTTTGGTTCTTTTTTATATTATAAATATTTGTTTTTGTAGGTAAGAGTAAAATTCCAGTGTTTTTAAACATGTTCATACATATGTATGTGTTAATGCAGACAAAAACTTTACCACAGAGGTGTTCGCAATGGTACAACAAAAAATAAACAAACAAACATATAAGTTTCGTTAAACACATAAAAAGAAGTATGTAAATAAAATTGTCTGCTGTTCTTGTTGATGTTGTATAAGTGCTTCCACCTTCAAGGCATACACTAGTATATGAAAAAAAAACATTCAACCATACAGAAGTACGTATTTTAAATGTGTAAGTCATGGCTTCTAAATTAAATAAAAAGAAAACAAGTGAAATATGGAATTTTTTGAACTCATTGATAGTGTTAACGTTGTTTTTCTTTGTTTACTGTTGAATTAAATTTTTTGTTTTGTTTAAGTTTGACTTCTTGTCAACATAAATTGTTTTGTTATTTTTTTTTTTATTAAAAAAAAATAAATAAAAAGAACTACTATTTATGTACATCAAAGTTTTGGTTTTTACTCTATTTTAACTTCTAAAATTTTTATTATTCTCTAATAACTTTAAACGATCCTGTAAATCATGTATTAAAAAAACAAAAAAGTTTATTTTTCGTTTTTATTAGTAAACAATGCGTAATTCTTTTACGCGTGAAAAAAGAACTAATATTTAATTAACAGAGACACAATCACTGTTTAAAAAAACATTCTTCTCATTTAACAGGAGTTAAAAATAAAAAGAAGTGAAAAATAACAAACTGTGATCACAGTCACTATTTAAAAGAACAGTGATTTAAAAATCACATTCACTGGTAATGATGTTC
>NDXZ01015725.1:0-16679 GCA_003055125.1 Paykullia maculata
TTCATTAAGGGGCGTAGCAACGCGCGCCGGGCTTGGCTAGTTCTTAATATAAGTAAAATTTGTAATTCAGAAGAAAGAAAAAATTCTTTAATTTATGTAAAATAACAAAACTAATGCAACTGCAGTGGTTTCAATAAATTTAAATCATAACTATTTTACACATAGAAATTTTCGAACATTTGCTTTGGTATAAGAAAATTGTGCTTTGCTACAAGATATAGTTATCTATACCAAATTATTTTCTGCGTTCTGGTAAAATAGAAAATATCATAAACAAAATTTTTCTGCATAATAAATAATACAACATTTTTGTTAGAAATTGATATCAAGTATAATGAAAAAATTTGATAATTGTTATAAGTATAAGAGAAAATTTTTCACAGAAAATTATATAAAACACCAGTAGTACCGATCAAAGAGTGCTGATGAACCGTAGTGGTTTCGAAAATGCATAACACTCGGCTAAGGTTGGACTTGATTTTCATAATATTCTTAATAATGATTATCACAAATATATAAACTCAAGCCAAAGCTAATAATATTTTAAATTTATCTAAGATAAAGTTCATCGAATTTCAAAAAATTTAAAGAAAATAGTGTCTTCACGTAAGGAGAACCGTTTTCTGTAGCATAAGCAATAATTTTTGTAGAGAAATTTTTTCTCATGATATAATATTTTTTTTTTGGTACAAAAAAAATTTTTTTTTTTTTAATTTATTGAAAATAAAATTGTTCCATAAGAAAAAAATTTTTCAAGAATAAAAAAAAATAATAGAAAATTTTCCATGAAAAATGTTTCTCTTGAAAAGGAAAAATTTAAAAAAAAAAATTTTATTTTCAGAAAAAAATATCCATCAAAATGGTTTTATTATTTAATTTTTTTTATTTTTTACTGCAAATAAAAACAATGATTTTACTAGTCTTTTAAAGCAGTCTTACTTGCTAAGTATCCCTGCCTAAGGAAACAATAAAATTAAAACTTTAAATAATAT
The DNA here is from genome assembly GCA_003055125.1 of Paykullia maculata. Classification (NCBI taxonomy): domain Eukaryota; kingdom Metazoa; phylum Arthropoda; class Insecta; order Diptera; family Rhinophoridae; genus Paykullia; species Paykullia maculata. The sequence goes on from NDXZ01015725.1 coordinate 993, forward strand.
ATTTGTTAATTGCACTGCAACTTCTCTTTAAGAATTTTGTTTTATTCAAATGATTTTGAAATGCGGGTCTAACTTTTTTTTTACCTTTCAAGGGGTAAATTGTAGCAAATGAAGTAAACTAGGGAATTGTTCTTGCAAAACAGCCAGTGTGTTTTTCTATTTTAGTAAATGAAAACTTTGCACATCTCAGATGAAGTTTCGAAAAAATTTATATATTCGAAAACTTAAAATCTTTTATTTGGCGTTTAAAAAAATAGCAGTTGATTTGATGTTCTTTATTGCATATTATAATTTTTTTTAATCTTTTAAAACGACGTTAATAAAACTTTATTTTATACACAAGTTTTTACAAAAATATGCCAAAATTAGCTTTAAGTTGGAAAATAATTATGTTGAACCAAACCAAGCACGAATTTTGTGTTGACAAATAATTCCTAAAGTCCTTAAATTAAATAAAAGTATCGAAATTTTAGCTGGTATTTTTTATACGATTCTTTGCACTTTTTATTTTGGTAATTCATTAATAGTATTTGTTATTTCTTTATTGGGTTTCCTGCTGCGTTTGCTGTTGTCGAACAAGATCTTGGTGTCATAGTAGAAGTTGCATGCTTTAATGTATGTAGTTATATTTATACATACATATCTATGTATTTCTACGAGTGTTTACTTGCATTTGGGTATGACCATTTCCTTCCTTAACAAACGGTTACAGTTTATTTGTTTTTTTTTTATTTGTATTTATTAAGAGAGTTAAGCGAATAGTTTTGTATGGGAGTAGGGGTGTATTTGATTTTATTTAAAATCTCTCTTATATATTCTCTGTCCTCTACTAAAAGCATTTACGTATGTATGTGTTTCTCTGTGTGCCATGGTGCATTTGAGTGTATGTCACATAGAACTATTGCAGTTAAACTTCAAATTGAATTATTGCATTTATTTCTGTTTGTGTTGTTTTTATTTTTCTACTATTTTTGTTTATTTTTAAAATGTACTTTGCAAAATAAGAAGTAGAAAAAGGAAACTTTATTACATTTCTGCTGGCACTTATGCGTCTTGCTTTTTTCTATAGAGCTACAGAGTTTAGTTTTATTTAAAAAACGAAGGAAGACAAAACTATTTTTTAACTTATCAGTTAAGTTTGTTGAATTGAATTATTCAATCGTAATTCCTTGTTTTATATAAAACGACATAATGTTTTATACTTAAACAAATAACAACAAACAACTCAACTTTGTGTTATAGTGGTACCCAGTATGAGTGTATATAAGATGAAAAAACTCAATTATTTTGTTTTGATTTATTAAATTTAGGTTAAAACTATTTGAGATAAATATAGCCAACAACAGATGGAAATTGGTATGTAAAATAAACTTAAATATATGAATAATGTAGTTGTAAAACATAAAATGAGGTTAAAAATAAAAAAAATATTTCTCTATTGAAACAAGTTTTCGTTAAACTTTAGGTCACTAGTTTTATAGATAATTTTATCTTAAAAAAGATTTGTTTTTATTGAGAAACGAAACGTCAATAACAGTTTTGTTTTACAGAAAATTGTCAATAAATATTGATAAAAAATAAATAAAAATTTTGAAAAATTGTTACAAACAACAGTAGCTTATGTTGGTAATAAACTTAAACTTTAACAAAATTTTGTTCTAAAGAAATTTAAAAAAAGTAAATTTTGATGTATATTTTGATGATACAAAAAAAAAATTTTTTTTTTCTTTTGAAGCCGTAATTTTTTTTAATATTTGTTTAAGCCTTTCCGTCCCTGCCTACACAAATGTGTAGGTAAGTTAAAGGTTTGTTTGAAGAGAATTTAATATATTATTATATTCGTTTTTCTCACTGCTTTAAATGTTTTAATATTATGTGTTATCTCTTTTTTGTTTTTTAATAAGTTTTTGCGCGGTTTTTTTTTGTATCTATGTGTAATTGATGTGAACGCGTACAAGAAATGTGTTTATGTTTCGCAGTGCAGGAGACAACAAATTTAATTTCTGTTATTTTGTTGAAATTAAATTCAATATATGAAAATTTTGTTATTATATTTCATTATTTTAATACAAAACAAAAAGTTTATTTATTTTTTTTTACTTTAAAAATAAATTTTTATATTTTGACCGAGTAAAATCCCAAAATACATATATGCGTATGTCCTGTTTCTAAGGACATGAACTTTGTATGGACAAAAAAAAAATACATTTTTATGGTTATTAAGAACAAATTATCACATACTGAAATTTGATTGAAGTCCGCCAGTTTTTAAAATGCTTGGGACGGAAAGGGTTAAAAGAAAATTAATTATTTGATTTTTAGATAATTAAAAAAAATTTTTCACCAACATTCTGTCCTTTTTAATTTTGTCTTTTAATTTTTCTAATTTTAACTTCTGCTTTATTATTGGAAAATTTTAAATAAATTTTCAAAAAACTCAGAGGAAATTAATTTAAGTTTTTTATTTAGCAAAGTTAAATATTTGTTTTTACCTATACAGTTTCTTAAAATTTTATATAAATTGATATTATTTTTATTACCTAATACTGACCGAAAAATAAAAAAAAAAACCTTTAAATGAAGAAAAAGTAAAAATGTTTTTTTATGCTACTATTGAATAACAGTTATCATGACTCTTTTTTCTCTTATATGGAAACATAATATTTAAATATTCACAGAAAATTATTAAAAAACATTAACTTTTTCAATAAAATGCAATGCTTAATTAAAACGAAATATTTAATATAAAAACTTATTTTATACATGTATTTATAGAAAAAAATGTACAAAAAACAACTCTAAATTTAAATATGATATAAAAAACACTTTTTAATTTGCATATCAATGTTAATAAACACACACACATAAAAAAAAACATTCCAATTTCAAAGCTTCATTTTTATACCCTTTACCACAGGTGACAAGGGTATACGTAAGTTTGTCGTTCCGTTTGCAATTTCTACAATATTCATTTGCGGCCCCATAAAGTACATATATTCTTAATCCTTATAGATAGGATAGAAGAAAAAGATAGGATATATAGAAGTCGATTAAGCGATGTCCGTTTGTTGCTTTTATCCCGACAATTACCGGGATATAAGCAAACAAATTTTTTTTTTGTTTTTAACAAAACTATTATATTTGTGTAAGAAATGCGTTTTGGGAGATTTCAGAAATGTAAAAAAATTTCGAGATATAAGCAAAAAAAATTTTTTCGAGATACTATAAGCAAAAACAAATGTTTTATCTTTTTTTTTTACACAAAAATTATATGGACTTAAATTAATATCATCATGAATCGATGAACCGATATTTTCTACATGTCGTGTACTTTCACTTTTTGGCTTTAAAAATACCCAGTTACATTTCGTGTACTATCAAAATTTTACCGCATGTAGCCCCCTACACCTCATTTTAAAAATGTTACCGATATGCTAAACATTTTCGTGACGCCAGAGTCACATGCGCATGGTTTTTACATTTCGTGTACTACAGGCTTAAGACTTTAAATACCTTTCGAACATGTTAATACATACGTACATATACATATACATATACATACACGTACGTAGTGAAGGGTAGATAAGATTTGGTACAGCCGAATATAGCGCTCTTACTTGTTTTTGTTTGATATGACCCTTAAACAGTTAGAGTGTATTCTGACAAAATATCATTCATTTGCTGTTAAAAATAATATCAGTAGTAATAAAATTAAAATAAAACAAACATTTGTAAAAACTTTATTTATTATTTTTGTATCTTTTGCACGTTGTTTCACAAACTTTTCAAGTTAAAAAGAAAAACTTTTGTGCTATTAAAAACACCATAATTATACACATAATTTTTTTTTTAAACTTTTTATGCGAGAACATATATACTTATTTAAAACACTTTTATGCATATACATACATATGTGCATAATTACATGAATGAGTGTGTGTATTACTTTCTTGTTTGTGTCAGCAAATATGAGAGTTTAAGTAACCAAAAACCAACTGCTGAATATATATTTAAAAGGCATGCACAATGACACTCATTTATTCTTCTTCCCTTCAATGTACCATACAATGCTGTATGAACACAACTGTATCACTCTTCAGCATATAGGAAAAAAAGAAGTAAAAACAGTGAGAATCTCCTATTACAAAAGAAGAAACAAAAATTTGCATGGATATTAGAAATAAGCACTTTTTGGCTCATGTTATATTTTAAATATTATAATTATAAAAGTTTTATGAGTAATTTGAGTATTGGAAAAAAATGTTTTGTGTTTTTTTACGAACCTATTTTAATTAATGTTGCTTATTTTATTGATTAGTAACAAATTAGACATTGAGACGATGGAACACTTCCTATGTCACTGCCCTGCTTTTGCAGATGCAAGGTCCCGATGTTTTGCGTCGGACACTGTGCCGGACGTGGCTGGCCTAAGAGGTGTAGGGTGGGCAGCACTAAGGAAATTCGTCCGAATGACAGATTTCCTGTGAACGGTGCGACTCTCGAATATCTTTCCTTTTTCCTTCATTTTTCTTCTTCTACAACCAACCCCCCCGGAAGCGCACAACATGCCGATCGCAGGCTTAGGTGTATGTCCTAAGGGACATGAGACCCCTCGAGGCTCCTGTCAACCTAACCTAACCTAACCTAACAAATTAGAAAAGCAAATGTGTAATTCCACATGTCTATCATTCTAGTTACAACTTCTTATATATAAAAAATTACTAATTTTCAAAAACTAAAAAAATTTAAAGAAAATATAATTATAAATAATTAATTGATTGTTGTCTTACTAAGTATATTTGTTTTAAGCAAATTTTTACTATGCACATAATCTGATGAACCTATTTCGCTTTCAAATGTTTTAAACATACTTTTGATGCTATTTTGCAGATCTTATATCAGTTCACAAGCATATTAACTGGGCTTACAAGAACGACAAATATATTAATGTTAGTATTTCCTGGCAATGTGGAAATAACAAATTTTAAGCTCTTTTCTTCAAAATGTTACCAGACTTTATAAACAATTTTTAAAAATTTAAAATTTGTTGAAAGCTGTTCGATTAGAGTGCCGAAGAAAGGCAGATGTTTTCTACAAAGCAGTTAATTTGAACAACATACTCCAAGAGCCTGGACTTGGCATCAGTGCATACAACACTAAATTTTAACAAATCATTACTTGGTATTTAGTTAATGCATTTAGTTTTGCCTATAACCGTTTGTCTGTTATATTCATTTATTCATATCATTTAAAAAATAAATCTTTTAGCAAACTTAACATAATGAGCAAGTCAACAAATAAAAAAAACTGCACATAAACATGAGCAAAAGGCAAGAAAGTAAAACTTAATTATAAAATAACAAAAAGCAACATAAATTTACATTACGAACACACAAACATACAGAGCATATTTAAAAACTTTTGCTAACACTTAAGTAAGCAACCTCATTGCAAGTATGCATTTATATATGTATGTGTGTGTCTGCGGCAGTTTAAAAAAACTATTTAGATAAAACAAAAGAAAAAACTTACAGCAACAGTAAAATATCACATTTCATCACATTTTTATGTTTGAAAAATTCTCTTGTTCCTACAACTCTGACATCCTAAGACTCACTTAATTATGGTCACTATTTTTTCGTGGTAAAATTATTCAGTAGCATAAATTTACTTCTCTACACATGAGCATTATAAACTAATGACGATGTTGTTGATGTTTATATAAAGGGTTTTGCAACATGATACATTGTTTTACTTTTTAGCCAGAATGTGTCTGTCTGCCTATCTGTCTATGTGAGACAAGTAAAAATGACAATTCATAATAATGATGAGTAGTCGTTGTTGCCGTCATCGTCGACGTTAATTGTTAGACGGTATACAGTGATGCAGTGATGCCTCAATTACTGTAGGCTTTTTAAAAACACTATTGAAGTTGTTCCAACACATGTACAAACATACCAAAAACTTCAACTTATATTATGTGCTATTCAGCCAATGTAAATGTGGCTGCTAACTATTTATACATTGTGTTGCAGTGCATGTAAAATGAACTCAAACGTTCACTCTGTCATGTAAATGTAGACTAAAAAAAGAGGCCTTAAAACAAAAATCATGCCTGTGGTCAAAGTGCCTGTAGTGCTTGTGCCGCACAAAGCCAAATTTGCACACATACACCCAAACACTTGCACTAGTTTATTTGTATGTGTACACATACATATATGCCTTTAATACAAATATTGAAGCATATCTAACAGGGCCTTGTGCATTGTATTAGCCTTATCAAAAGCATTTTGTGTATTAGGTCGTAAAGTATGTATAATGTGCATATGCGTTTGCAAAAATGGGTTACAATTTGTTTAAACCTAAAAAAACTGGAAGCCGTTAAAGGAGTCATGTGCATTTAAGGTACCTTGCTTTTAGTAAATTTCGATCATAATTTCCGTGCTATCTTTACATCAAAACTTGTGAGTAAAAAAGATTTTATTTACATTCAATACTTATGATGCTGGCGGTGGCTAGCGACAACAGGCGGTATTAAGCTATTTTTATTCAACGGCAAAAAATTCCAGCTGTTGCCGTTTGCAAATTTGCTATCATTAGCTCTTTAAAAATAAAGTACCGAGTAAATATTTTTTTTTAAATGCATATAATATCTATATCAAATCATTTTTATTATTTTTTTTGTTGTAGCAAAAATTAAAATTTCGAGTTTTTATTATGAAATGATTGTCCAGTTTAATTTCGATTCTTAAATCATATTTAAAAGTTTAATGGAAATGAAATGGAATATCAGTCTAAAATTTTAAAAAATTTAGAACTTTTTTTTTAAGGCAACAGAGTACATTTCTATATTAAAAACTCCTGCCATTTATGTATCAGATTAATGTATCATCAAGAAATACCTATCTCAGATCCAACAAAGAAGGTCTTTTTGATTTCCTTTTTGGGCAAATGTCAATTAAAAACAGGAAAAAGGTATAAAACAAAATATTTATATAAATTTCATAATTTTGCAAAAAATTAGAATTATTTAATAATTATTAAATTAATAATTGTTATTAACTTTATTGTAGATAATATTTTTATAATATATTTGCAGAAACATTTTCACAACTTCTACATTTATAATCAAAAATAATAATACATTTTATATCAATGAAAGTTTTTTGTAAAAGTTAAAAGTTGTTCAAGAGTCGGCATTGCCTAATTTGAAAATATAACTATCTTATACAATATTTTATTGCACATACATGTTGCTTCATTAAACCCAACAATAATGATAATTACTATAGAATCAGTAACAATTTTAGTGATTTTGCCACAAAGAAAGCAAAAACTACATATATGGACAAAATACCACACAGTTGCAGTCAATGTGCAAATATTAGAAAAACTAAATTTTTAAAATCAATATCATAAAAGCTATTTGAGAAAAGCACATACGTACACGCATACAAAAAAAGACAATATGGTTAGACAATATTTTTTTGCTAACGTTTAAACAACATCTGGTCTAGTACTCAGCAAAACCACGCAAACGTTTTTATGCAGTTCGTGCAGTATGAGTGGAGGTATTAAATTTTTATCTTACTTTAAGAAAAGTAAATGCATAAAATATGCCACTTAAGGCCGCTTCACATTGTAATACAGAGTAACATGAGAAATTATAATAATGTGAAGACAATATGTAATGAAATGTAAAAAAATACGTATAGAAGTTTGACAGTTGTTGTTTACTTTGCCGTGTGTGATTATTTGAAATGCGATAGTGTAGACACAAAATGTAATAAGAAAATTTTCTATCTGATTTTTTGACAATCAGAACAAAAATCTTACGACTTTTATGATAGTCTGAAGCCACCTTTAATGAACTAAAAAGTAGACATGTAATAATACGAAACTAAATTTCCCTGTAGTCCCTAACCTAATAAGTAATGAAAGTGGCTTCCTGTGATGATCATATACTCTTAAATATATGACAAATTAATGTTCACAAGCTTTAGAAATATGTGGTTTTTAGATACTCTTATAAACAGGTATACATTCAATTAGCCCTTCATTCATTTTGTCATCCGAAGAGGTTTACTTTTATTAATTTTTTTAATGTTTTTTTTTTTTTTGGATTACAGAGACACAGTTCATGTTTAGAATGATGATGCTACCAAAGCGGTTGTGATAACAACTGACTATGAAATACACTCGAAGAAAGTGGTTAGTTATAATGAAATATAAGTTTTAACTGAAAGAAGTTTGTTAAGATCTACAAAAAAAATATTTATAATTAAATTCAATGTTTAAGCGTTTAAATATTGTTTATTAAACAATCTTTAAAAGAAAGCTGAATTTAAAGGTTTTTATTAAAGCAAGTTCTTGAGTTGATTTTTTGAGTTATTTAACAATTATCGTAGTCCTAATATCACCATAATTATTTGTGTTTCAATCAAATCGCATCACTCTAAAACAGTAATTATTTCCAACGGAAATCAATAGCAATGTCATGTACAAATAATTAGGCATCTAATTATAAAATGCGACAGTCCCTTAATGTAAGGGACAGTTTTTGTTAATGCATAATAATTACAACAAATATCTAATGATTTTTTATAACCAGGATTGTTAGGCACTTTTTCACCCTAAACAAATTAGAAAAAAATCCCATAAAAGCCCTAAATATTTGCACGAAATCAAAGCAGTACATATTAAATACAAGTCATTATAGGTCTTTAAATCGTAATATTTTATTTTTGTAATGGAAACTCTTTATAAACAGATTACTCTAAGCCCCAAAATAAGTGAATAACTGTTTTATTCTTTAGGATTGATACTGTTCAGATTTTCATTTAATAAATTATTTTTAATTTCGACAAAATAACAAGGGGCTTTTATTAAGTTTTGAAATTATTAACGTCCACCTTTAGTTTCCTTCAAAACAACGCGGAAATATGATAAAAAAATATATCCCATTTGAGATTGTTTTATTTAAAATTTCTTTTATCTAAATAAAAATCTGACTTTATTTAAAATTTCTCTCATTTAAAGCATTAATAACATTATCACTTCATTTCAAAAATATTCTATTAAACATAAAGTGCATTTCTTCGACTCATTATAAAAAATGACGCTTTTTAACATGCATAAAAGATAAACATTTATAAAAAATTAAACAATTTATTTAATACTCTTCTGTTGGTTTTATTTTTTATTAAAACTATTTTTGTTTCTTGTTATTATTATTCAGTCAATAAAATGTAATTATTTTATAGCAATCAAGCACTCATTCATTCGAAGTCATTTAGCCTTTCATCCATTCAACCAGCCATTCATTTGTCGATCTATCCATCCATTTAGTGGCTGCCATCCCACAGACAATTGCAGAGAATGCGAACTCATTCATATTTTAAGTGCAACAATCGATTTTACATTCATCACGGCCAGGATGAGGCATGAACGAGGCAATTAAACAATTTATTTATTAAATGAAAATTTGCTGATTATAGTATGTTGACTACGTTTCCGTTTTTGTTTTTTTTTCTTTTGAAAATAAACATAAAACATGTCATTTGTACAAATATTACATACAAACATACATTTATGTATATGTGAGCTTATGTACATACAAATTTACAGTAAGAGTTTTGTTTTATACGTCAATATAAGTTTATTTTTAATCTTGTAATACAATTTATGAAAAAAAAAATTTTTTTTACCTATACATATCTCGAAATTTTTTTTTGCTTATATCTCGATTATTTTAAGTTTCTCAAAAGGCATATCTTACACACTAATATAATAATTTTTGTGTAAGAAAAAAAAATATTTTTGCTTATATCACGAAGTTGTTTTCTTTTGAAATTTCCCCCGGCCATGTTTTATACACAAATATAATAATTTTTGAGTAAAAAAAAAATAGGTAGTCGTCTTTTTTGGTTTATATCTCAGTCAGTAATTAGGCGATTTTACTGGATTTCAATAGCAAACATTTCAGGAAAATTTCTGAATGTTTAATACTACTAACGCGGACAAACGACATCGGGGTGCTGAGAAAACTTGATTTCAACAGACAAATATGGCTTAATCGACTTTCCTATCTATAAAGATTCAGAATATATATATATACTTTATGGGGTCGCAAATGAATATTGTAGAAATTACAAACGGAATGACAAACCTAAATACATATACCCTTCTTAAATTAGGTAAAGGGTATACAAATCATTTCCATGTTATTTTTACCAGAAAATTTCCGATGGTTTCCGATTTTGATAAAATTTTGTGAATGTATTGAGTAATGCACGTATGTATTGAAAACGGACTTATTTTTCTTAATTTTGATAAACAGTGGCAACCCTGTAGGTTTCAATTATTGAAAATATTGCAGCGGAATCTTCATTTAAGATGTCGTAACTTTTGTTGTGTTTAAGATTTAAAAATTGATTGATTCCAATTGGCACGATTTCAAGGCTTAAGAAATTTAATTTAAAAATTTTATTTTTGTAAATATTAAATAATTTAAAAAAAATGTTTTTTATATCTACTAGTTTTCGAGATAATAGAAAATATGAAGCTGTATATTTACTTCTTTTTTTAAATTGGAGAAAAATTAACATTCTAAAATAACTTACAATAAGAATTTTGTAACAAACTTTTTTAAAAATCTTAAACACAACAAAAGTTATAAATGAAGGTTCATCGCAATATTTTCAATAATTCAAAGGTACAGGATTTCCACTGTTAATCAAAATTAAAAAAAAACCTAAATAAGGCCGTTTTCAATACATACGTGCATTACTAAATATATTCACTAAATTTTATCAAAATCGGAAACCATCGAAAAATGTCTGGTAAAAATATTAAAAAAAAAAAAATTTGTTCTAATATAAATAATTGTGCCAAATTTTTTCTTGTATATTAATTTTAAATTGGTTGCTTATAGAATTAACAATATTATTAGTTTTTTAATTAAATGTTTGCGCTATTTTTTATTTAAGAAATTTTTTTTAAACAATATTTAAAAAAAAAAAATCCATTAGCAGTGTCATTTTTTCAGCATTAGTGTAGCATTGGCATTTATATTTGCATTAGCACTGACATTGGCTTCAACATTGTAAGTGGTATATGCATTGGCATATGTATGTATGTGGGTCTATCCGAGCGACTATTTCGATTAACTCTTGTTTAAAATTTTTTTTAAATAATTTATAATTTTTTTGTGTTCAATCGGTTTTCTTGTTTTGACGGTCGTTATATACAACATAGACCGTAGTTTTCTAAATTAAAAACCAACTTTCTAAATCAAGTAGTAGCAAATAAAGCGATTTCTTCAATTAGTTTATTCATTTATAAATGTGATATTTGACTCACTTCTAAGTACATGCAGCAAAATAGCGGTTAAAAAAATCGCAGATTATTTATTGCACTTTTTTATTTAAGAGATCTGTAGTGGTATTATGGACATACATACAGACATATATTGATATTATACATGTTACCAACTCCCACCTTTTGAAAAGCCTCTACAATATAAACGAATAACTTCCAGGCTGGCTGACTTTGTAGTTGTTTATTTGTCTGTTTCGATGGATGACTGAATGAGTGTTTTTTTATGGTTTGGAAAAATGTTTTAATATTGCCTGGTTGTAGTGTTGTAGTTATTGTTATTATAGCGACTGCTACATTTGGTTTTTATGAGCTAAATTAATATGTTTACGTTAAGAACAAGAGTTAAATTTATGAGTTGAGATCCACTGGGGAAATATTAATCATTTTAATTATATGTATGCCTTGAGCCACATGACACAGCTGGATTGAAATCAGTAATGGAAGGAAACGAATGCAAAATCATAATGCTCAGTACTTCATATCTTTATATGTAATAAACATAATGACAGATTTTATATGCTACAAACAACAATGTTTACATATTTTTAAATATATATGTAAAGTTTTTGTAATTTTTCAAAAAGATGTACCAGTTATTTTTTTGTCGCACAAATAATACTTAAATACTTCCTTCGTACACCTCGCGAATATGGTTAAATATAAAACAACATTTTAAGCCTTAAACACCTTGTGCTATTAAGATATGTACATATGTATTGCATTTATTATTCCGCTGTATAAAATGCCAATGAATTTGAGCCAGACTATTTAAGCTTCTACTTGCCGCAGAGGCAAGCAACCATTTCAACCATCGACCGTTTATACCCTGAAAGTTTAAGTATCGAATAAAGCAGCCATTGAGTCATCTAGCCAATACATTCTTGTAGTATTAGGTTCTTTATACATATACAAACATGATTACGTATGTGTGTGTGTGTGTGCCGCGTGCCACATTCAATACTTAAGGTAAATTTGGGTTCTCGTTGTGATGCCTGTGTTGCATTCGATCGATACTGCTACACATACAACAACTAAAGGCTTGCCCTGGTACATTTTAATTTATGGTATCAATATTTTTTAGCAATATATTTATTATTTTTACGTAGCTGCTAGATAAATATTTTGTGAACAGAAATATTACAGATTTTTAAACTGCTGCTTTACAGAAAAAATTGTGTATTTTGTGAAAGGATAACGATAATGTCAAGTGCAGCTGATATAATAACGTTTTTTTACCAGCATATTTTCAATGTCTTATTTTACACGAAAGAAGTATTTTTACCCCTTTTGTTGACAATATACAACTTAATTCACAACTACAGTATTTCTAAGTGTCTATTTTTGAAGAAAATTTCAAATCCGAAAGAAACGTAACGGATTTTTCCTCACTTTTAGTAAATTAAGAAATAGCGCCTAATAGCAAACATTTCATTTGCACACAATTTTAAATTCAATTTTTTAACAGCAAAATAATTTTCTAAGAATGAATTAAATAAATAATTTAATCTTAAGGTTAATAACTGCTAATATTACGTGCATTCTATGTTTTGACACAAAAGCAGCTTATGCATTACCCAATCAGCACCTTTATCTAGCGAACAAACAAAAATTGCAATAAATTAAACAAATAAAAATAATAAATTGCCTTTATATAGATTTTTCAAGAATTTTTCTTTGACAATAAATTTTCTATAAATAAAACGGGGCTTTAAGTTATAGTTTTAATTTATTTGAATTTAAACTAATTTATAGATACATTTTTTCTTTGTGGAATATTTTAATTAAAAATTCATTATATAAAAAAATTTTTTTGTAAATAATTATTTATTGAGAATTTTTGATAAATTTTATTCCTACACAAAATTCAAATGAATGTCGTATTTCAAAACATACACCTTATTTCCCTTATGCAAAGTACTACGTACATATATGCTGCTTAATCTTTGATGAATTCTATTATAAAAAAAACTTAGAAGACCCTTAATTGATTTTTTATTTGGAATAACAATAGTTGTCGTGTAAAAAGGAATCAAAAAACTTGAACCATAAAAGTGTACATAAACAAGGACAACAAGAATACGCGATACAGAATACACAGAATATATGATTACCGTAATCTGAAACTATCATATTTATGATTATCCGTAACAAAGTTTATAATTTAGACAAACATATAATGATTTTTGCAACCATATATATGATCGTGGTATTGACGTAAAATATGACTACAACCATATTATGATTGTGGCCATCATATAACGATTGCAATAATCATAGAATTTTAAAATTGCCTGTGATCATATTACCGTAACCATACTCAACCATGTTTTTTCTCTGCGTGTGTTATTTGATGCTATTTATGTTAATTGGAGGGTCATAGGTTGTGTCCCGTAGCTATATGTTAATGTAGCTTTTAGGTAGCCTTAACCAAAAAAAAAAAGGATTTAATAAAATCACATTTATTTCAATTTGTAATCCAATTTCCAATTTAATAAAACCATTGGTTAAAAAACAAGAAAAAAAGCAAAGGTACACACTGCTAACTAGTTGTATATAAATTCAAAATTAATATCGAAAGAAAAAGATTTTTTCCTTAAATAATATTTTTTTTAGTTTTTCCCAATAAAAACTTTCTATAGGCATTTATAAAATTTAAAATCAACTGTAAAATTTTTTCGCGGTTTAAGTTATTTTTAATCAAAAAAATAAACTTGAGATAAATTTAAACGAAAAAATCCAATGCCTTTGTTCGCTTTCCAAGGAAATGCAAAGTTTTTATTTAATATGTGGATTTTTTTTTATAATTTTGCACACTAACCCCATATGGACGTACAACTGTGTACGTGTATGTTTAAGAGAGAATTTTCGTATGCAGTTGTCTACATTTATATTCAACTCACAGAGATTCTAATCATCTTAATTAGTTTACAAGCTTAGTCTTTTATTTCTATCAATTTGTATGAAGGAGAATGTGAGTGTGAATGTAAGTGGGTGGGTGCATGTATGTAAGTGTATGTGTGTGTGTGTGTGCACATTCGTGTGTACTAAACAGGATGTAAAAGAATTTTTCACATTCTTTTAAATTGCAAAAGACTTATTTACTAATAAAAATTTGATATTAAAAAAAAAATTCATTTTATTTTGATTTAATCTAACACTTTTTTAGTTTTATAAAATCAATAACGATTTTGAACATTTTGTTAGGAATATTTAAAAAAAGTCATTCCCTGACGTTACTGTATAAGTATTTCCGCACACGTGTCTGTGTTTCTAACACACATGGGTATTTTTAACTTTTCAGATAGAAATTATACAAGTGAAAAGCCGCACAAGCACTAGAACATCTGCTTACTTCTATATGGAAACACTGAAGCAGACAGGTGTTACTAGGTTTAAAAATTTACTTCTTCTAATTTTAGTGCAGAGCCTAGTGAGGGTGGTAACTCAATTAATAAACCTTCGTTAACGCTGATGCAGTTTAAGTTTAAGGACCACTCTTTCCACATGTACGTTACACCAGGATAATTCATTATTCATAATTTCTTCTCCTACAAAATAAAGCTACACATTTGATTGAATTTGGCAAAATTCAGATGGCCAGCTCAGTCAGTTTGTTTTCCATGCACACAGAATTGTATGCTTTCTTGTAGTCGAATAAAGAGGGTAAAACAGACACGTTTTTTAATTAAATGGATCTACTTATTTTATTTTTTGCATGTTCTTCTTTTTTTTGTGCTAGGGGTTGTTCTTAGCCCTCAGCTCAAAGATTTTTCCCAGCAACAGTTTAATAGCAGGACAACGAATTGTCCCGCCAATTACTGCTTTCAGTCATGTCTTTTAAAAGTTAAAAAAAAATTACCAGAAGATATAACTAAAAAAAATTTACGTAATTTTGATTTATAACAATTTTTTTCAAAATAATTTTTTATAAATTTTTTTTTATAGTAAATTTAAGTTTCGTGACCAATTTTTCTTTTTAAAGAGAAGTTTCCATAAATATTTTATATGCGGAATATATAAGAGTGGTATATTAAATTCCTCACTACTGTCCTTTTCACTTACTTTTTATCTTTTAAGTTTTTTTTAAATCTATTTTGCAAACTATACTAATGTTTTTTTCTTAATTCATTTTTTTTTAACTAGTAAGTGGTAGTGGTAGGTTGGTTGCTCACTTTTTTTCCGACCGATGTACATACAAACATATCTTGCAATTTTATTGCGTTTTTTACAGGTTTGATCTGTTGTATCAGTGGCACGTTATTTTAGTGTATTTTAAAATGTACAAACATAACAAAAAAAAAAAAAAAA